>SJYX01005802.1:911993-927542 GCA_006410675.1 Oreotragus oreotragus | reverse complement strand
GGGGTAGGAGGGAAGTTGAAGAGGGAGGGGAATGTGTACACCTATGGCTGATTCATGTTGATGTATGGCAGAAAGCAACACAGCATTGTAAAACAATTATCCTCCAATTAAAAATAAATTATTTAAAAAAAGATCACCTCACATTATTACATTTCAGTTAAAGCCTGTCTGATAAAGTGTCATTAATAGTAAATAAATATAAATGTGAAAATGACCTTTTAGTTTGGTCGTGTGGCTTATCTCCAAGTTGCTTGCATCACACTTCATCTTCACAAAGGGGCTGTGGTCTAACTGCTGGAAAAGCACTCATAATAGCTCTAATTTTGGGCCCCTCTGTTTCACATTGATTAGTGGTCCAAATTAGCTGACCAAGATGTCACAGCTTACTCTGAAAGTTATGCCAGAAAAAGTCCTGAAACATAATTCCTATTCTGAGAGTGAGATGAGTCAGTTTGAATAGCATACCAAAATGAAAGAAATCCCGCAATGCAGAGCAAATCAGTCTTTCTGGTATCCTGGTTATTGAATTACAGAAACTCTTGATTTTGCAGTTCTTAAAGAGAAGAATGTTTTTAAAGCAACAGTAAAATCTAGAAGACTTTTTGACAGGCTAGATACATTACAGTGGGGAAGCAGAATGGCTTGCCTGTGAAAGCTTACAATTCGGCTTGGCTTTGCCTGGTGTTGAAAGTGACCAAAACTAATAGGGTCCAGAAGAGCATTCAGTAAAGCTGCTTTTCTGACTCTCTGTCTCTGCCCGTCCTGCTTCTGTTGCAGAGCAGATTGCAAGAGACTGGTGCCAACTCTACATCGCTTAATAATAATTCTCATTAGCATGCTGTCTTGGATGTGTATCACAGAGCAAAATTTAGCTCCTCCTCGGTGCAAATCAAGAGAAGAGTCATGAAATTCTCAGAGTGTGCAAAGGTTGATAGATCTCAGAAGAGGGGACACCACTGGATGGCCATAGTACCTTTTTCTATCCAACACAGGTGGGACAGACAAAAAAAAGAAAGTTTAATATCAAACTGGGAACCTTGTGTTCTCTCTGCTGCTTTACTTGGAGCCCCTGAGATTTTAGTTGTTTGTGGTTTCCCACCAGACAGTCTGATAAATTCCAAAATCCGCAGCCAGCCTGAGCCAGTGCCCCTGTGGAGTGGATGCTATTAGCTCTGGCCTCTGCATTTGACCACATGGACAACGGCCGCGTGTACCTGCAGCTCCACGACTTTTCTGAGGTCATTTGCATTACCTTTCATTCTGAAAGTGAACGGGATGCTGTTTCCTCTCCTGCAGACGCCAGGGTGACTGGATGACACTCTGTGGAAACACGCACAACCTTGCACGTTCACAGCCTATTTATCAGGGGCCATATTTCCCACAAAGGCTTTCACATGCCATCTGCTGTCACATGATACCACGTGCCAGGTCCTTACATGAGACGGATCTGATCACCCACTTTCTCCCTCCTCTAAAAACAGCAAATTGAACAAGACACTAAGTAGGTTTCACACTAAAGGAATTATGTGCATATCAAATGTAGTGAGTTAAAAGGGAATTTTTATTGTAATTGCCTGCTGAAAAATGGCAATCACCCACCCTTATGAAAAATTTAGAGAAGTTATCAGACTTTGTGGCTGGCAGCAAAAAAAATTCACAAGCAAATTTTGTGAATTTACTTGCCAACAGAGTAACAACAACAAAAGATTTCGAAGGGGAGTTCAAGGCAATTTATGCTTCCCTATTTTGTTCATTCTCCTGCTGGAATACAATTTCTCTTGTCTGATGGCACGCTGAATCCAGTGGTAGGGAAATGCCACACTATGAAAGGGTGACAGAATGCAAACAGGGGAAGAGAACTGCAGTGTCCCAGAAAACCAATGAATCAGTACATCCGGCCAGGTCGCACCCATGAAGGATGGCATATTCTTTGCTAATTTAAAAGAAATATAATTTCAGGGAAATAGCCAAAAATAATAATAATAAAATAAAAGATTTCTGGCTCTTCTTTCTCTCTTCTCTTTCCTGACCTATGACACACTCTGGAATGTTTCACAGTCTCACATTTTCATGTATTATTCTGATGCTGTCTGTAGGGAGCCTAGAACTGGCTGCCGGAGAGACAGTCTGTAATTGAAAGTTCTTTCAAGAGAAAGACTTCTGTCAGGCCTGCCAAGGGAATAGGAGCTCCACCTGCTGACTTTTTTATGTTTGCCGACTCTGAAAGAATGCAAAACATCAAGAAATTGAATGGCAGTTATTTCTTTTATAATTTCTCAGTGGAAATATGGTTTTCAAAATTATTGATAAGATGTCCCCATCTAACCAGGGCTTTCAAGATGAAATCGCAATCCATGGCTTGTTTTAAGGGTGGGGATTCTGTTGGGTTTCTCTGAGCTGGTCTAAATAATTACTTTAATCCATCACAACATATAAATTCATAAGCTGTTGTCACCCTGGCTCTTAGGGAGTGCTTGACTTTTCAAACTCTGCATCTCTCAGCCATAAATTTACACTACACTATTGGTCCATGTGTGTATTGGTTTAAGAGACTGTAGTCTCATATTACAGATAGTTTGGGGAAAATGGTAGGCATTTTTGATCTAAGAAATTAAGAAAAAATCCTAGTGAAAAAAAAATTGCATTTGCAAGAACACAGACATGATGTGACTTTTTGTTGCCTGCATTTCAGAGAGATTTGCAGCTATGTAATACCCATGTAGAACCACAAGCTGTTCATTTGTCTTTTCCTCAGTGAGCACTGCCATGAGAAAACGTGGCATGCACTACAAATATGCTGGGATGCTTAGCTCCCTCGATGATGAGATCCTTGAAGGCAGGCACAACTGCTTGCTCCTTACAATCTCAGGGTTGTGGGTTTCATTTCTTATCTAGATTTTTGCTCATTAACCAAGGATAAGCTAATTAGTTGCTGGATTCAACCAAAACAAAATGAATGCTGTATTTATAGCTTGGGTTTTGTGCTTAGAAAGCCATCTTGTATGTTCTTATGTGTGAGTATTGGAAGTCCTTTTCTGTACTCACGTGAGCCACTGGAGGTGGCAGTGTTACCCATACTCAAGTGTCCTCTCAGGCCGTGTATCAGAGAGCCAGGTGGTTCCTGAGGCAGTCTTCAGTTCAGTTCAGTTCAGTTGCTCAGTCATGTCCGACTCTTTGCAGCCCCATGAATTGCAGCACGCCAGGCCTCCCTGTCCATCACCAACTCCCGGAGTTCACTCAGACTCACGTCCATCGAGTCAGTGATGCCATCCAGCCATCTCATCCTCTGTCATCCCCTTCTCCTCCTGACCCCAATCCCTCCCAGCATCAGAGTCTTTTCCAATGAGTCAATTCTTCACATGAGGTGGCCAAAGTACTGGAGTTTCAGCTTTAGCATCATTCCTTCCAAAGAAACCCCAGGGCTGATCTCCTTCAGAATGGACTGGTTGGATCTCCTTGCAGTCCAAGGGACTCTCAAGAGTCTTCTCCAACACCACAGTTCAAAAGCATCAATTCTTCGGCGCTCAGCTTTCTTCACAGTCCAACTCTCACATCCATACGTGACCACAGGAAAAACCATAGCCTTGACTAGACGGACCTTTGTTGGCAAAATTATGTCTCTGCTTTTCAATATGCTATCTCGTTTGGTCATAACTTTCCTTCCAAGGAGTAAGTCAGCTGGTTTTTGTCTTCCTAACTATCTTTTCCATGACCCTTACTCTGAAAATACACTCTGCACCCCAAGAGCTGTCATCTACCCCTTCTTCAAGGGTGGTCACATGACCCAGGCCAGGCCCCATACTCCTGCCCCAATCAGAGGACTTCCCTGGGATTAACACATGGAGAGTAGGAGGAAGATGCTATCTGTTCTCTCAGGAGTTACTGGGCTATGGCTGCTTGTGGCTCTCTTCTTTGCCATGTGGTCACAATCCAGCTAAACTGGAAAATGCAATCCAGTCCCCAAAGTAAAGTCAAGACTGATGGAGATGAGAGCTGCAGCAGGAGAGTGAAAGCTTCAGGATAATCCACAAGGCTCAGGTCCCTATCGCCTATTTGTGGGAGCTACACTCATCATCTCCCTCTGAATCTCATTTCTGGGTTACATCATTTGAGATGGGTTTTTGTTATTTGTAACCAAAAGAGGCCTGACTACCATAACTCCATACAAGAGAAGTGAGAGTGAATCTGCTGCTGCTGCTGCTAAGTTGCTTCAGTCGTGTCCGACTCTGTGCGACCCCAGAGACGGCAGCGTGATGAGGCAGACAATTAAATACTTATGAGGAAGTGAAGAGACCTCAGTTTCTCTATGGAGACTAGAATTACAAAGGATGGAGAAAGAGAAACAGAAAAAATTCTCAGGAGTATTAGGTAACAGCAAAAACCAGCATTTGTGTAGGGCTCTATAGTTTTCAAAGGACTTTCATGATCATGTTCTCATTTGGCCCTCACAATAATTCTGTGAAGCAGAGGAAATATAGTGTATAATTATATACATTTACAAACATAACGGAATGGCAAGTGGAAGTCTTTCTGGTAGTTCTGGAATATAGTGAAGGCCCATTGCCGAGCACAAAAGACCCTGAAGTGTTTTACATTCTGAGTCCTGAGGACTTTTGTGAGGGGCCGTCTCTCTCTTCACAGGTTTACTGGGAAGGCCAGTTCAGAGAATCAAAACCAAGAACCTCGAATCGAGGGAGAGCCAAGAGCACCAGCAGTGAACATGGGGCATTTGTAAGAGGTGGAGGCTGGCATACTGTTGCCCAGTTGGACATCAGAAGTCCTGCCTTTCTGTCTCTAGATAGAGCACAGAAAATGAAAATAGAGAGAGAAAATGAAGTGGGGAAGCAATGCTCAGTAAGGTTACTTTCCAAGGCCATAAACCAAGGTTGTAGCTGAAATGAGGTTTGAATATAAACAACTGATGCTCACACTTCATTGTTCAGCAGCAGCACAGAGGATTCATGCGACACGGGGAGAGACTTGTTATAACAGACTGCTTGATCCTAGAATCTCTGATTCAAGGAGTTTGGGGAAGGGGCCAAGACTGTATTTTTCTTTCAGCCATGCTGCACAGCTTGTCAGATCTTAGTCCCCAGCCAGGGATCAAGCCAAGGGCCCCCTGAGGCGGAAGTGTGGAGTCCAAACCACTGGACTACCACAGAATTCCCCAAGACTGCATTTTAACAAGTTTCCCGGTGGTGCTGATGCTCCTGGTCCAGGAGCATCAACTTTGAGAGAACCACTGATCTAGCTCCTCTCATTCTGGACCTCTTACATCCCCCTACATTGCATCCCTTTAACAACATGCAACAAAGCCTTCATTCCCTGTCATGCATTACTGACATCTCATCAATATTCTGAAGTATGATTTTCCAAGAAATAACATTTCATGTCACATATAAGGTTTTAGTATGTGTGTATGTGGGTATGTGTTAGTCACTCAGTCGTGTCTGACTCTCTGCAATCCTATGTAGCTCTCCAGGCTCCTCCGTCCATGGAAATCTCCAGAAAAGAATACTGGAGTGGGTTGCCATGCCCTTTTCCAGGGGATCTTCCTAACCCAGGGATCGAACTCAGGTATCCCACATTGCAGGCAACTTCTTTACCATTTGAGCCACCTGGGAAGCCACTTCTGGTATACCTTTGCAATTTTTGTACTGTATAACAAATGCCACTCTGGATACGAGAGACAAAAGCTGAGTAGAAATAAAAATTCTAAAGTCTGAAGTCCATGTTACTTTGAAGTGTATCTTATTTAAGAATAGAGTGTGGTTCAGGAGCCGGGCTGAACAGTAGCAGTATATATGGGAAATGGTAGGCTCTGCACATGAAATGTACATCAGGAGAAAAAATAAAGCAGAAAATAAACAAGATGAACTCAAAATACTGTAGCAAATGTTGGGCTGAAACACTGCCAGGTGTGGAGGTGTAGAAAAATGAACACACATTTTGGTGGCAAGGCAAAAACTGTTTAGATCCTTTTGCAGAAGTTTCTGAAAACTGTAACTCTGGCATGGCGCTGTGAGTAGAGCTACTGGATTTATCACGTAGGCAAGCCAGCTCTGTCCTGTGAAAACTGCCCTGTCCGGTCTTGAATTGGATAACTCCTCTAAATCATCACCTCCACATATGCCAAAGAATGGAACACTGAGAAATGAGTTCTGAGATTTTTTTCTATACAATAAAAATATACCAGAATGTGGAACTCTCAATAAATGCTAACTAGCTCCTACTCTCTTAAAGTAATATTCCTACAAAGGACTCAAAATGATATTTTTTTAGTATAAGAGAATATGTATACATAGATAACTATAAATGTATTTTTCTTTAAAACATTTTATGAAGTTTAGTTTGTGATAAATTCCAAAAATTATAACTTCTGGTCAGTACTGATGGCAGAGGAAGAGTCTGAGGTGAGGGATGCCAGCACACTGTGTACGGTAGTGACCACCAACCTTAAACTAATGACCTCTCAAATTTTCTTTTTTACCTTAGAAAATGGTTGAGAAAGGCAGTGGTGGAGGTAGGTGCCCTTGAAAACATCTGTCCTGCAAAAAGTCAGTTAAGTGTTATGTCCATAATCTAGCAATTGCTACCCTGGGATGTGCTCATATTCNGTGATGCCATCCAGCCATCTCATCCTCTGTCATCCCCTTCTCCTCCTGACCCCAATCCCTCCCAGCATCAGAGTCTTTTCCAATGAGTCAATTCTTCACATGAGGTGGCCAAAGTACTGGAGTTTCAGCTTTAGCATCATTCCTTCCAAAGAAACCCCAGGGCTGATCTCCTTCAGAATGGACTGGTTGGATCTCCTTGCAGTCCAAGGGACTCTCAAGAGTCTTCTCCAACACCACAGTTCAAAAGCATCAATTCTTCGGCGCTCAGCTTTCTTCACAGTCCAACTCTCACATCCATACGTGACCACAGGAAAAACCATAGCCTTGACTAGACGGACCTTTGTTGGCAAAATTATGTCTCTGCTTTTCAATATGCTATCTCGTTTGGTCATAACTTTCCTTCCAAGGAGTAAGTCAGCTGGTTTTTGTCTTCCTAACTATCTTTTCCATGACCCTTACTCTGAAAATACACTCTGCACCCCAAGAGCTGTCATCTACCCCTTCTTCAAGGGTGGTCACATGACCCAGGCCAGGCCCCATACTCCTGCCCCAATCAGAGGACTTCCCTGGGATTAACACATGGAGAGTAGGAGGAAGATGCTATCTGTTCTCTCAGGAGTTACTGGGCTATGGCTGCTTGTGGCTCTCTTCTTTGCCATGTGGTCACAATCCAGCTAAACTGGAAAATGCAATCCAGTCCCCAAAGTAAAGTCAAGACTGATGGAGATGAGAGCTGCAGCAGGAGAGTGAAAGCTTCAGGATAATCCACAAGGCTCGGGTCCCTATCGCCTATTTGTGGGAGCTACACTCATCATCTCCCTCTGAATCTCATTTCTGGGTTACATCATTTGAGATGGGTTTTTGTTATTTGTAACCAAAAGAGGCCTGACTACCATAACTCCATACAAGAGAAGTGAGAGTGAATCTGCTGCTGCTGCTGCTAAGTTGCTTCAGTCGTGTCCGACTCTGTGCGACCCCAGAGACGGCAGCGTGATGAGGCAGACAAGTAAATACTTATGAGGAAGTGAAGAGACCTCAGTTTCTCTATGGAGACTAGAATTACAAAGGATGGAGAAAGAGAAACAGAAAAAATTCTCAGGAGTATTAGGTAACAGCAAAAACCAGCATTTGTGTAGGGCTCTATAGTTTTCAAAGGACTTTCATGATCATGTTCTCATTTGGCCCTCACAATAATTCTGTGAAGCAGAGGAAATATAGTGTATAATTATATACATTTACAAACATAACGGAATGGCAAGTGGAAGTCTTTCTGGTAGTTCTGGAATATAGTGAAGGCCCATTGCCGAGCACAAAAGACCCTGAAGTGTTTTACATTCTGAGTCCTGAGGACTTTTGTGAGGGGCCGTCTCTCTCTTCACAGGTTTACTGGGAAGGCCAGTTCAGAGAATCAAAACCAAGAACCTCGAATCGAGGGAGAGCCAAGAGCACCAGCAGTGAACATGGGGCATTTGTAAGAGGTGGAGGCTGGCATACTGTTGCCCAGTTGGATATCAGAAGTCCTGCCTTTCTGTCTCTAGATAGAGCACAGAAAATGAAAATAGAGAGAGAAAATGAAGTGGGGAAGCAATGCTCAGTAAGGTTACTTTCCAAGGCCATAAACCAAGGTTGTAGCTGAAATGAGGTTTGAATATAAACAACTGATGCTCACACTTCATTGTTCAGCAGCAGCACAGAGGATTCATGCGACACGGGGAGAGACTTGTTATAACAGACTGCTTGATCCTAGAATCTCTGATTCAAGGAGTTTGGGGAAGGGGCCAAGACTGTATTTTTCTTTCAGCCATGCTGCACAGCTTGTCAGATCTTAGTCCCCAGCCAGGGATCAAGCCAAGGGCCCCCTGAGGCGGAAGTGTGGAGTCCAAACCACTGGACTACCACAGAATTCCCCAAGACTGCATTTTAACAAGTTTCCCGGTGGTGCTGATGCTCCTGGTCCAGGAGCATCAACTTTGAGAGAACCACTGATCTAGCTCCTCTCATTCTGGACCTCTTACATCCCCCTACATTGCATCCCTTTAACAACATGCCACAAAGCCTTCATTCCCTGTCATGCATTACTGACATCTCATCAATATTCTGAAGTATGATTTTCCAAGAAATAACATTTCATGTCACATATAAGGTTTTAGTATGTGTGTATGTGGGTATGTGTTAGTCACTCAGTCGTGTCTGACTCTCTGCAATCCTATGTAGCTCTCCAGGCTCCTCCGTCCATGGAAATCTCCAGAAAAGAATACTGGAGTGGGTTGCCATGCCCTTTTCCAGGGGATCTTCCTAACCCAGGGATCGAACTCAGGTATCCCACATTGCAGGCAACTTCTTTACCATTTGAGCCACCTGGGAAGCCACTTCTGGTATACCTTTGCAATTTTTGTACTGTATAACAAATGCCACTCTGGATACGAGAGACAAAAGCTGAGTAGAAATAAAAATTCTAAAGTCTGAAGTCCATGTTACTTTGAAGTGTATCTTATTTAAGAATAGAGTGTGGTTCAGGAGCCGGGCTGAACAGTAGCAGTATATATGGGAAATGGTAGGCTCTGCACATGAAATGTACATCAGGAGAAAAAATAAAGCAGAAAATAAACAAGATGAACTCAAAATACTGTAGCAAATGTTGGGCTGAAACACTGCCAGGTGTGGAGGTGTAGAAAAATGAACACACATTTTGGTGGCAAGGCAAAAACTGTTTAGATCCTTTTGCAGAAGTTTCTGAAAACTGTAACTCTGGCATGGCGCTGTGAGTAGAGCTACTGGATTTATCACGTAGGCAAGCCAGCTCTGTCCTGTGAAAACTGCCCTGTCCGGTCTTGAATTGGATAACTCCTCTAAATCATCACCTCCACATATGCCAAAGAATGGAACACTGAGAAATGAGTTCTGAGATTTTTTTCTATACAATAAAAATATACCAGAATGTGGAACTCTCAATAAATGCTAACTAGCTCCTACTCTCTTAAAGTAATATTCCTACAAAGGACTCAAAATGATATTTTTTTAGTATAAGAGAATATGTATACATAGATAACTATAAATGTATTTTTCTTTAAAACATTTTATGAAGTTTAGTTTGTGATAAATTCCAAAAATTATAACTTCTGGTCAGTACTGATGGCAGAGGAAGAGTCTGAGGTGAGGGATGCCAGCACACTGTGTACGGTAGTGACCACCAACCTTAAACTAATGACCTCTCAAATTTTCTTTTTTACCTTAGAAAATGGTTGAGAAAGGCAGTGGTGGAGGTAGGTGCCCTTGAAAACATCTGTCCTGCAAAAAGTCAGTTAAGTGTTATGTCCATAATCTAGCAATTGCTACCCTGGGATGTGCTCATATTAGCCTGAACTTCTGATTACTGAACTCAAGGATGCTCAGGAGCAATGGAAGGGTAGAGGGCGAGGCACTTCCCAGAGGTGCTTCACCCCCTCACTGACTGAGGTCAAGACCAAACCTTATACAGAAGTGGAGGAAAAAACTCCTGACTCAATGACCTATCTTTGTGTCTCCTAGTCCTATATGGGCAGTAGATTGCCAAACACTGGATCATTGTTTGGAAGGAAAATAGAAAAAGAAATATGGGGTGCTGAGACCATAAGGGAAGGAAGCATGAGAAATTTGGGTACTGGTGACAGAGTTTAGAAATGCCTTGAGTTCAACCTTAAGTCTTCTCCTTCAGCAATGTCATCTGACTAGGTTTAAATGTAATCCAAATAGGTTTTTACTCTTGCAAGCATAATAATAATACTAAGTGTGTGTGTGTGTGTGTGTGTGTGTGTGTGTGTGTGTATACAACCAGACATAACCACATACTCTTGTATGATATCACCAGATGATGTATTTATATATAAACAAAATATCTATGTGCAGACTCTTAGTAACTTCTAAGCATTGCTACAGTGTTCAGAAGGAGGTATTATTTTAATCTGATGGATGAGAAAATTTAAGGGTAGGGGCTTATACACAATTTATAAATGAGTGACATGGAGATACTACAAAACCAGCTCTTTCAGATGCCAGAGCCCTGATGTTCCCGGTGTAAGTTAGTGCCTCTGTATCTTTGGGGAATTTTAACGGTATCTGGAAAATGAAGATATTTCTTAGTAGTTAACATCTTGTGATGTATTTAGCAACAGCTATTTGAGAGCTGGGAGATGATGTAAATCTAGGATAAAGGAAGGAGAGAAAGCAAAGACAGAACTTAGGAATGACTATGGACATAGCCCTATGACTATGGAGGAAGGAACCAATCAAATTAAACCAGCTTTTTAACCTGGTCTAGGGCTGTCTCTGGCTATGCTATCTAGAGCAGATATTACTTAATCAGTACTTAACCAACTCAGTACATCTTCATCGAGTGCTTGTAATATATTAAGCAGTACTCGTGGGTTTAAAAGACATGAGTGAGGGAGTGATAGTTGCTCAGTGGTGTCTGGCTCTTTGCAACGCCATGGACCTTAGGCTGCCAGGCTCCTCTGTCCATGGAATTCTCCAGGCACGAGTACTGGAGTGGATTGCCCTTTCCTTCTCCAGGGGATCTTCCTGACCCAGGGATGGAACACGGGTCTCCTGCGGTGCAGGCAGATTCTTCACCATCTGAACCACCAGGGAAGCCTTTGCATTTATGGGGCTCATGCAGTGGTTCTCAAACTATCACAATTAGAATCTTCTGAGAACTTGGTTAAAGGCCTGATGTCCAGGACTCACCTCCAGCTATCTGGATTTTCTTCATCTGGGGTGAGGTCTGGGTATTACCTTTTGTTTACAATTTCCCTGGTTTTTTAATATACAGTCAAAAGTACAAGCCTGTCTAATGGCTCAGGTGAGTTTCCAGTGTCAGGGCAGGAATGGGTTACAGGTACACTGAGATAATATGCCCCTCAGCTTTTGTCGTGTTTGTACAAGTATCAGTTTCTGTGTCTGCTATGATATATGAAAGGTTGGGAAACACTAAAATTGTTAGCAAATAAACCATTGGCATATATCACAGCATATGGGTAGGTATTTGTTTCCATGTGTCTCTACAGAGAGGTGGTGGAGGAAAATCTGATCCATCATTTAAGCTAAGTGTTCCAAGCAGTCTTTTGCAGAAACTCCCTCAGTGGGGCGTAAAACAAAATCAGAGAACCAAACAGTCTTAGAAATCATCTTCTAGCCCAACTCCTTTGTCTCAGAAATTAAGGAATCTGCTTCCAATAACAGAACAACTCAGGGCTGGAGCCTAGCCATGGACCCCATTCTTCCAGACCCTTTCCAAATAGCTTAATGTAAATCACAACCCTAGATAGGGTAACTGCATAAAGTAAAAAATTAAATATCTGCCCAAATCATATTTATATTGAAGCCTCATCCTATGAGTACCTCACTTCTGCCTTTGTTCCACATACTGCATTCTAAGTAAATTGACAGTCCAAGAGACAGATGCTCAAGTAGAAGGGTCTCCAGAGAGACTCATGATTTCCTTAAGCCCCACAAGAAAAAAAAAAAAAAAGAATGTCACACAAAGCTTTCCCCAGGTAGGGAAAATGCCAAGTTCCTGCCAAGCCTTCTTCCCTCTCCCTGGGTTGCCTCTCCAGTCCCTCTGCCAGCTGCTGTTCTCATTGCTATCATTATTTCTGTTTCTCTGAGGAGAGCAGAATGCTGCCAACCTGCTTCTGTCCTCCTCAAACTCTCTCATCTCACTGTTTTCTAAAGAACCTTCCATCAGCCCATTTCTTTCTCTAGCTTTTACATGATTCCTCATTTTCCCTGAGGTCTTAACTATCACATCACTCACTTCCCGCCACTGTAGCTATTGCTGCTGCTACTCTCAGCTGGGCTTTTTGACTTTAAGCACCACCATTTCCAGGGGAAATTCTGGCTGTCCTAATTGTAAAACCCTGAACACTGGTCCTCCATCCTCAATTATGTTCAGTGGATCTCTGCTACAATGTGTTCGGAGCATGTATGGGTGGAATGCTAATGCTCTGTCTCAGGTATATTTGCAACCACCAGCCCCTGGGCTTCTGCTCCCAGGATCAAGCACGGTGCCTTTTCTATTCACTTTAATACCCTTCCTCACAGTGTATTCTTCCACTTAGAGTATTTTTAGCTTTTTAAGAGTTCCCTCAAACAGTGGAAACAGGGTCAGACTTTATTTTTGGGGGCTCCAAAATCACTGCAGATGGTGACTGCAGCCATGAAATTAAAAGACGCTTACTCCTTGGAAGAAAAGTAATGACCAACCTGGATAGTATATTCAAAAGCAGAGACATTACTTTGCCGACTAAGGTCCATCTAGTCAAGGCTATGGTTTTTCCTGTGGTCGTGTATGGATGTGAGAGTTGGACTGTGAAGAAGGCTGAGCACCGAAGAATTGATGCTTTTGAACTGTGGTGTTGGAGAAGACTCTTGAGAGTCCCTTGGACTGCAAGGAGATCCAACCAGTCCATTCTGAAGGAGATCAACCCTGGGATTTCTTTGGAAGGAATGATGCTAAAGCTGAAACTCCAGTACTCTGGCCACCTCATGTGAAGAGGTGACTCATTGGAAAAGACTCTGATGCTGGGAGGGACTGGGGGCAGGAGGAGAAGGGGACGACAGAGGATGAGATGGCTGGATGGCATCACGGACTTGATGAACGTAAGTCTGAGTGAACTCTGGGAGATGGTGATGGACAGGGAGGCCTGGCGTGCTGCGATTCATGGGGTCGCAAAGAGTCGGACACGACTGAGCAACTGAACTGACCTGAACTGAACTCAAACTGTTTGACTGCTACCATCTTGTATAGCTGCTGAGTCTATGAATTTGGGGATCAACCATCTTAAGTTTGAATGCCAGTTCTGTCACATATTGGATGTGTGACCTTGGGCAAATCACTAACCTTTCTGAGGCTTTGTAAATGGGGACAATAATGGTACCTACATCATAATGTTGGGAGGACTTACCCAGGACTTTTCTTTTTCTCTTTTTCTAGAATTCAGACACCAAGATGAAATAGTTTCAACCACATAGATGAGGGCAATCCCCTAGGAGGTCCTTAAGTGGGATAACACACATGAAGTACACAGGACAGTATTTGGCACAAAGTAACTGCTCAATAGCATCATCTGTTGTTATTATTAGACTGTCTAATTATTATTATTACTCAGTCAATGATCTGTCTAAAGATTATGATCTGGGTAAACTACTTACAAGTTAAGAAAATCACAGATATCCAGACTCTCATCACTCATATGATCGATGTCAATTAACTGAGAGAAGTTTTGTCATTAACTGTAAGTTTCACATCAAAGTTGCATGTTTGCTGCTACTCAACACAGCTTGGTAACCTTTAATTTGTTCATTCTCTTCTCTATGCCTTCACAGGCTATTTCTTAGTTTTATGGTTAATACATCTAAGTTTATACACTACCAGATTTCCATGAATAATTCTGTCATATACGCTCTATTCCCAAAAAATCACCATTCCTCAGAGAGCAAACTCACATTTCTTGGAACCATTATTATTTTCATAAAATATCTTAAAAATTTAACCCAAATATTGCATATCAGTTTAGTCATTGTATGGCTAAACTGCTGCGACAAAAAATCCCAAGTACAGTGACCTAGAAATAGAAATGTATTTTCTGTGATGTAACAGACAGACATGGAAGCATAGGTTTTCCACGACCCTGGGTTCTTTCTGCCTTGTTGTTCTACTGCCTCGTAGGCTGTTGCCCCCATCTGCATGGTTGAAGCAATTTCACCTTGATGTCTAAATTCCAGAAGAATGAAAAATAAAAAGCTTAGGATAAGTGGTTTCATATTTAAGGAAGCGAACTTAATGAAGTTTCACACATCAGTAATACATCCATTGACCAAAACTAAATCAGTACCTAGCTAGACCCATCTTTCCAAGAGGCTGCACAACACAGTCCCTCTATTACTAAAAGGAAGAGGGAGAATAGATACTGTGGACACTGAGGGGTTTCTGCCGTGTGTGTGTGTGTGTGTGTGTGTGTGTGTGTGTGTGTGTGCTGTCATGTTGAACTCTTTGAGACCCCATGGACTTTAGCCTGCCAGGCTCCTCTGTCCATGTAATTTTTCAGGCAAGAATATTGGAATGGGTTGCCATTTCCTCCTTCAAGGGATCTTCCCAAACCAGGGACCAAACCTGTGCCTCTTTTGTCTTCTGCATTGGCGGGAGGACTCTTTACCTCTGCACAACCTGGGAAGCCCTCTGCCGTGTGTACACATGATTAAAAGCTCAACTAGCACAGAGGAGGGAATTATGAAGATAGCCGTCATCTTCCCGACCCTTTCTCGTCATCAACACCATTCCTCTAAAGAAACCATTAGAAGAATCCAACTCACTTCCTAGCTGCTTTGATGATTAAAGATATTACTTAGAGATAAACAGGTATAGACTTTAAATAGTCCATCAAAATAGTATACATCTCTACATAATACCTTATTGATTTCCTCAAACATCTAATGAGGTTTCTTTTAGTTTCTTCTTACTGAGAACAACTAAAGAAGTTGGATGAACTAAAAAAAGCATCTTTTTGAAGCATCATAGAATTGCAAGACAGTAACAACAGACTGGTTCCAAACAGGAAAAGGAGTGGACGGTGAGTTGGACTGTCAAGGCTGTATATTGTCACCCTGCTTATTTAACTTCTATGCAGAGTACATCATGAGAAACACTGAACTGGAAGAAGCACAAGCTGGAATCAAGATTGCTGGGAGAAATATCAATAACCTGAGATATGCAGATGACACCACCCTTATGGCAGAAAGTGAAGAGGAACTAAAAAGCCTCTTGATGAAAGTGAAAGAGGAGAGTGAAAAAGTTGGCTTAAAGCTCAACATTCAGAAAATGAAGATCATGGCATCTGGTCCCATCACTTCATGGGAAATAGATGGGGAAACAGTGGAAACAGTGTCAGACTTTATT
>SJYX01005802.1:876550-902900 GCA_006410675.1 Oreotragus oreotragus | reverse complement strand
AAAAAAAAAAAACAAAAAAAGAATAGACATATAGACCTAGCACAGATAAAGGGACAAAGAAACAGACACACATATTTGGACACTTCAATTATGACAAAGGAAACATTGTAAGGAAGAAGGATAGTCTTTTTGAAAAATGAAGCTGGGACAATTAGATCTCCAAACAGAAAAAAGAATGAAATTATAGCCCTACAGCTCAACATAATGCAATCAATACTAGAGGTATTACAGACCTAAATATGAAAGGCAAGACAATGGCCCTTACAGGCTATAATCCAGAAGAACATCTTCATGATTTTGCATTAGCACAAAAGTTTTGTCCCTGTACCCAGAGCCTGTGCCAAGAGTGACACAGCCTTTAAGGGCGAATGTGTTCAGTTTGCACAGGAACGCTTGCTAGCACTGTAGGAGCAATAAGACATTCCATGTCGTAAGTCTTTATGTCACTACCATTTGACTGGTCTATGAATATGCTTCCCTGCTGTGGCAAATCAGGACCACTAGACCAAAGACTCGTCGACTCAACGGGCTTGAGTTTTAGCAAACTCTGGAAGACAGTGAAGGACAGGGTAGCCTGGTGTGCCTCAGTCTGTGGGGTCGCAAAGAGTCAGACACGACTGAGCAACTGAACAATTGAACATGAAGACCAAACTCCTAGGCCAAAGAGTACCCACAGCACCTGGTGAGACAGAGAAGAGCCCCAGCATTTTTATTTGTGGATAGAACGGTGCTTCTTAAATGTATCTGGGCCTGAGAATATGAGTGTGTGTGTGTTTAGTTACTCAGTCATGTCCAACTCTTAGCAACCCCATGGACTGTAGCCCACCAGGCTCCTCTGTCCATGGGATTCTCCAGGCAAGAATACCAGAGTGGGTTGCCATGCCCTTCTTCAGGGATCTTCCCAACCCAGGGATTGAACCCGGGTCTCCTGCACTGCAAGTGGACTCTTTACCATCCATCTGAGCCACCAGAGAAGCCCGTGAGAGAATATAAGCTCTAGACACCACCTGTACAACAAGGAAAGCCTGCACTGCTAGAAGAAAAGACAGTGGTTACTTCTTTCTGCTGATTCTGAATTTTACGTGTCAGTCATTGGGTCACGTGGGCTAACTGTGGGTGTGGAGTCAAAAGCAGGAAAAAATGAGGTTTCTGTCGAGGTGACAGTTTAAAATAAGAAACTTTTTAGTGACCTTCTAAACTGTAGTTTGTTATGTCAATGTATGGCAAAACCAATACAGTATTGTAAAGCAAAATAAAGTAAAAAAAAAAAAAAAGCATCAGCATGTAAGCAAAGCAAATGAGATTTACATGGATCTGGAATGCAAAGCACATGGAGGAGTCAGGTTGATCTTGAGGTGGATTGCAGGTTGGGCACCTTTCCATCGTCTTGAAAGAACTATTTTCTCATACTGGTGGTGTTTTAGTCACTAAGTCATGCTCAACTTTTGTAACCCTAAGGCCTGTTGCTTGCCAGGATTCTCTGTCCATGAGATTTCTCAGACAAGAATACTGAATACTGGAGTGGGTTGTCATTTCTTCTCCAGGGGATCTTCCCAATCCAGGGATCAAACCCAGGTCTCCTGCATTGCAGGCAGATTCTTTACTGACTGAGCTACGAGGGAAGTCCATGTATTAAAATGGGCAACATTAAAGAGTGTTTTTGTTTTTTTGTTTGTTTGTTTGTTTTGGTATTTATTTTTTTACACGAACTCCCACACATGAACCCCCCTCCCACCTCCCACCCCACATCATCCCTCCAGATCATCCCCATACACCAGCCTCAAGCATCCTGCATCAAGATACAGGAACATCCTAAACCACTTCCTCTCCCTATCCTCTTCTCCCATCTCTAAAATTTCTCTGACATTTCCATGATTTCTGAAATTTCACCTTGCAGGAAATTCTTTAGCTTAAGGTTTAATCTGTGTTACAAAGGGAGGAAAACCAGCATGATCACCAGCATTTTGGTGTAAATAACTTACTCCAGAAAATAGGTTTTGATGAGGAGAAAGCATGAAGCACTAACAGGAATGAAGGAAAAGCAAGAAGCAGATAGTGGAAGCACAAGATGTCACAAGAAAAAGAAGGGGACAGATGAAGCTCAAACTTGGAGTTAAGCAGGAGGATCTGGATTAGAATTGTGACTATATTGCTTTAGTGACTTAACCAATTACAGCCTCACTTTTCTCAGCTGTGAAATGGCAGCATGTACCCTGGGCCTTTATCTAAGAATTAAATGAGATAATACCACTGATGCATCTGATGGAATGTTGGTCCCAGCGTAGGAGTTGATTACTTGTTAGCTCCCATGTTGCCAGATTTTTGTTTTTTTCTACCAACACTAATCTTTCTCGGTGCCAATTCCTTTGTGATATCTTCCATCTTAGCCATACACATAAGTATTTTCATCACTCTATGGCTTTTATATGACTTAGGAAAACATTTTTTTAGAAAAAAGCAGGATGAGCCTAGTTTGTATTCCCCATATCTTAATATTTTTGGTACTCTCCTTCAGAGGAACTATCTGGAATTAGAAGAAAATATCAATTTTCTTTCACATTTTCCCCCTTACTTCAGCTTGACAATGTTTCTTACATCTCTCCCAATGAAATGTATGGAAGTATTGATAAAATACATCACCATCTGAAATAATACGTGAATAGTCTGGATGTGACTCAAGGACAAGGTGATTGAGAATAAGTCTACCTTCCCAGAAGCAAGGGCACTGTCTTTGAATGAACAAGGCCAAAAGAGAATCAAATTTATTGAAAAGGAACATAGCTATTTCCTTTTCTTTAGAGTAGTAGCTTTTATACTTTTTTTTTTTTTTACCTCAACCTACAGCAAGTAAAACATTTTACGCTGTGACCTGATACACACATATGCATTGTCTGTATATGTCTATCTGTTTGAAATGAGTATCATGGAATAAAACTCACTATATTTCACACAACTGGAGATGTTCCTTTCTATTCTAGTCTTTTAAAATGCTGTTTGAGACCATTATATTGATTTTATGTTTCCCATTTCTAAAACCACTGCTCCAGGGTTTTATTTTGCTTTTCTGAGTGAAAAGCCTCCTCCTGTTAGTTTTAAATGCATGTAATTTGGTTCTATCCCCCTCTCCCTTTTTTTGATGTGTATCTCCAAATATAAATATTAGCTAAGATGGAAGAATATTAAGAAAAATCAGCTTATGATTGGCTTGATTACCTGCCACACAAGTAAATGCAATAAGGAACCTCTCACCATCTTTTATATTTCCTGTCCATTCAACTTCCTTTCTTATTCTCTTTTTCTTTATTATTTCCCCCAAAGACTAATTTTCAGTTGTTGTTAGGCACAACAGGATTTTTGAAGAGAAGGGCGGGGACTAACATTTAATGAGCAACTGGCTACACATTATTTCTTCTCAATAACACTCAAGGGATTTTTTTTAATGCATCTCTTTTTACTCATAAGGAAATCAGGATTTAGAGAAGTGAAGAAACTTGCCTAAGGTCAGAAAACTCAAAACGCGAGGTTCACAGTACAACTGACCCAAAACTCAGGTCTGGCTAACACCAAAATCACTGCAATGTATTTCCTTTATGTCAATGTAAAGCTAAAACCACACACACACAAATTAGACCTTCTGTTTTTAATCTACTAACTCTAGCAAAGCATGCGTGTATCACTTCTTTTCAAATTGTTTTTGTTGTTATTAGACTCTCTTCTTTACCAAGTATTACACAGAACATATGTTGAACTTTCCAACATGTATTCATGCATTCATTCTCCCAGCACACCATTTATTCATTTAGAGTACTCTGGAGCTTATAACCTACTTACATAATTTTCCCCCACAATTTCCCCATAATTTTTCCATGTTTTCTGTTGCCTTCCAAACTCAGGATTCTACTTTATCTTTGCATTACAACATTTGCTTTCACAGTAACCTCCTCAATACCGAAGAGAAAATTAAAATAAAATGCTTTCTTTTGTAACCTTTAGTTCTCAGCAGAGGCCATTAGGGACTTTAAAATAATCACATTTAAAGCTGATTTTTGAATTGGTAAACACTTTGTATGAAGTTAAATAAGCTTTGCCTGTTCTAGGAGAGAGAGTGGATTATATTAACCAGTGGTGCATGTCACTTGCCTGAAGTGACAAGAATAAAGAAGAGATTGTACCCACTCTACTCCCATTAAGCTGCCTCTTTATTCTGAAATTGGACTGAGATTCCAGGGTACCTCTTAACCTACAGGAGACACTGAAAGCATCCCTCACTCCCTCCCTGTCCATAGGAAAATAATGGACAGGAAACCAGTCCCTGGTGCCAAAAAGGTTGAGGACTGTGGGTCTAGAGGCAGTCCTCAGAAGGGGCCTGCTGATCTAGACGTTGATCTTTTTGATATTTTTGGCTGGTAAACCCCTGGCTCAAGCACGTCAGACTGAGTGCTTCTCTCTAGGTCTTCTGGCTCTCTCTTTAACTTTTAAGGACCTTTGTAATTTTATTGGGATCACTTGGATAATTTCCTTGTTTTAAGGTCAGCAGATTAGCAACCTTAACTTCATTTGCATTTTAGTTTCACTTTGCCATGTGACCGAACATATTCAGTTTCCAGGAATTGGGAGGCAGACATCTTTTGGGAGGGGGTATTATTTTGCCTCCCACTGGAACTCCAACAGGGAGATACTAAATGTCCTGTAAATACGGTAGGTATGTAAGGAGGACAAGCAAGCTGAGAATGAACTCAACCTTGGTCTCAATGCTGGCTCACATGTATAATTGTGTGGTAGGAAGTCATAAAGAAATACTAACACTCAGGTCACACCCTCACATGTTCTAATAGGTTTGGGGTGGATTCCAGAAATAGTGATGTAGGGATATATAGATCTGAATGACCCAGGTGATTTTTATGTCCAGACAGGTTCCAGGCCACTGATCTAGGAATGGGAGTTGCTAACCCGGCTCCAGGGAACAAGGACAGAAGCTAAGATCACACACGTCCTAGAGTTATGTGTTCTTTTCTGACTTCTGTCAGTTACTTCTGTTACATATCAAGTTCTACCTTAATCTACCTCAATCTAACTTACTATATGGGTTTTAAATATTCTTAGATGTAAAGAAATCTTCCCCTAGAAATGCTATTATTTAAAATTGCATTTTATACATTTTAATTTGCTTTCCCAATCTGTCTAAACTTGTTTTCCAAAAATACTGTTAACTGAAAAATTACATCATTAAGAGTTCATCAATAATAGTTTATTTCACGGTGTATACCTGGCTCCTTTGTAATCAAGAGTTAAGCTATATTTCATTTACCTTAATGAAAGCTGTTTTCATGAGGAGTCACTGTATAGTGTTTACTTCACAAACATTTCATGGTATTTCGATCAGTTTATGCTTTTTCTATTTTGTTACTTTTCTTATGTTATTTCATTCTTGCATATAAAATTGTTGGTAGTTGCCATGGTAATTCTAATTGATTTCTTTCTGCTGGTTTTGTAGGCTTTTAAAGAGATTTGCACAATACATCATTCATATTGCTATTTTTATCTCTGTAAATTTGTAATGGCCTCTCAAAAAAAAAAAGCTGTGTAACAAGAGCATCAGATGCTACTTTGCTCAGTGGGAAGGCTGTGAAGAACAGAAGAAAACTGAGGAGGAAAAGCCGAGTTGGGAAGGGCAATGAAGGAGAGGGAAAGCATGTACCACACAAAAGCAAGAGATCAGGCACCCGGGTGAGTGGTGATGGAAGAGCCAGAGATGCGCTTTTTAGAGAGAATTGACCTTGTCAGTGTGATTCAGCTCTGGAAGACCAATAAAGGATGGAAGGAGAGGTAGGAGGACCAAACAGGTGACAATGTTGCCATGTTATTTGTTTGAAGTGAAGTGAAGTCACTCAGTCGTGTCCGACTCTTTGTGACCCCGTGGACTGTAGCCTACCAAGCTCCTCTGTCCATGGGATTCTCCAGGCAAGAATACTGGAGTGGGTTGCCATTTTATCCCCCAGTAAATATCAAACCTTCTCTGCTTCTGTTACCCACCGGCATGCACTCATGGAATGCATCAGTATGCATTGTCAGGACCAGCTAGCATTCTCATTGCAGTAAACCAGAGCTGTGTTCTCTGACAGATGCCATGTGCTGTGATTAACTGCCTTCTTCTAGAGAATGAGCTATCATGCCGTTTGCAGCCCTTTAGAGGTCGTGAGAAAATGAGCAGAAAGATTCTTGGGGATCTGGAATGAATTGGATTTGGTTTTAGGTTTACTGTAGAATTTCAGAAAGTTTACTTTTTCTTCTTATACCACATCTTTTTCCAAAACCCAATTGTTGTGGACTGCAAAAAAAAAAAAAAATACTGTACAATCAAATAATAAAAACTGATGGCAATTTCAAATCATGTTGTACACCTGTAACTCATATAATGCTTTGCCAATCACATGCTGTTTTTCAGTTGCTAAGTCATGTCCAACTCTTTGCAACCCCATGGACTGCAGCATGCCAGGCTTCCTTGTCCTCCTGTCAATTATACCCCAATTAAAAAAAGAAAGATAAAAGAGTAAATTTAGGACAATGTCAAGTGCATTATGAAGGTTGGTTTTAACCTTCTGTATGATGGTTAAAAGCCAGTTGTGAATTTGCCTCTGATATTCTTGGTGGTCAAAGCAAAGAGGAAAACATGATCAGAATCAAAACTCTAAGTTCTTGGGAAAGAAACATTTATCAGGTGCAACAGAGAAACAGTCTTTCCAAGAATTGAGACCAGTAAGAAATTCCCCCAAAGGAAGGGATATTTTAATGTAATGTGCAATTGCCTTATCAATATTTCTGCAATATGATACAGTGAGTTTCACATAGCCACTTTGTTAAAAAAACTTCTATCAACTGAAATCAAGGTCTATGTGTTGAGCACAATGCCTGAGCACAGCGCAAAGAAAACTTGTAAACAAGGGTGAAGAGTCCTGAAAGTCAAATATCCTACCCTGGAATGATCCTGGTGACCCAAGAAGTCACTCTAGAGAGGACTACATAGCTAGCATATGTTTTGGAAAAAAATTTATGCACCATCCCATTGCATGGTAAGTTCAAGAGACTTGATGAGATTGCACCCTAGCAGCCCTTTCAGATTCTCACCTTATGAAAAAGAAACCTTACTCTATCCCACTGTACTCATGCGAAAAGATCTTGGGAATAGCAAACGTGATTCATCTGAGAAACCCATTGTAAAAATTACATTACACAGGCCTATGTGAAACATGCAAAAGCTTTGGAAAATAAATGCCTAGCATAATTCACCATAAAACTTTTAGATAAATTATTATGACCCTGTTCTTCTGGTACAAGCATAAATGTGTTTCCGATAAATGCATTTTATTGTGTTTTGCTTCATAAGACCATCCGATTATAAATTCAGGATGGTTAAAAGAAAAATTTAAGATCCTCTCTTCCTTTGGCAGTCAGAACAAGGTTTTTTAAACCAAAAACATATGTTTAAATTTAGCTCCACATGTGCCAGCTAGTTATTGACTGATTACTGACATGTGTTTGAGCTCTAGGGAGCTCAGATCTCTCTCTGCTTCTCCCCCCACAGCTCCTCAACATTACACATCTCACGCACACGTGCATACAGGCATGCACACACACGCACACCACACATTGGGAATTCTGATATTTAGCAGGTAATTGGGACCTAGTATTCAGAGTAAACACATGCCCTGATGGGAGAACAATATGGGATGCTATATGCACTGCCTTACTTTGGGAGACAGAAATGAATGACTCTTGCCAAAATCTGACTACCCCTTGAGCTTGTCTCGTTCTTTAGGAAATTGTTTTCCTCTGAATGCTTCTCAGTTATGTCCATGACTTTTCAGAAACAATATATTTTTAAATCAGTTCTCCCCTAGGTAAGTGAAAACAACATTCTGCTGGTGGGATCATCTCAGCAAATTGCAGTGGGAATACAGCTCTGAAAACAATCTGGTTTTGTCCCTCTAGGTTGCCAAAGCCTGGGTCTGGTGGCAGTGGTGATAGGCCTTGCAGACCTCCAACCAGGGAGAGCAAACTGACTAAGGCCCCAGCTGGGACACTGTGAAGCCCAACAGCACATTAACGATTGGGGCTACGCTTGCCACGGTGCTCTCGGCCGACGGCTGAGTGGGCAGGGATGCTAAGGCAGGCTACTCCTGGGAGAACCAGGAACCCTCTGACAACTTCAGGACTCCTTGACTGTCGTGCATCCTGGGATGCTTCTATTCAGTCTTTTCTTTTTTCTCTCCTCCACTTAGCATCAGATTTCAATCAGGCCTGAAAACTTTTTCTAGCTCCCTCCCCATTTTCTCTCATATAGGCAGTTCCCCTAAGAAAACCTCTGCCTGTTTAATCCTGTCTTGGCATCTGCTTCTTGGAGGACCAGGACTAAAAACATACTGTTTAATTTTAAAGGTAGGTTATGTTCAGTTCAGTTCATTTCAGTCACTCAGTCATGTCCGACTCTGTGACCCCATGAATCGCAGCACGCCAGGCCTCCCTGTCCATCACCAGCTGCCAGAGTTCACTCAGACTCACGTCCGTCGAGTCGGTGATACCATCCAGCCATCTGATCCTCTGTTGTCCCCTTTTCTTCCTGCCCCCAATCCCTCCCAGCATCAGAGTCTTTTCCAATGAGTCAACTCTTCGCATGAGGTGGCCAAAGTACTGGAGTTTCAGCTTTAGCATCATTCCTTCCAAAGAATACCTAGGGCTGATCTCCTTTAGGATGGACTGGTTTGATTGCCTTGCAGTCCAAGGGACTCTCAAGAGTCTTCTCCAACGCCACAGTTCAAAAGCATCAATTCTTTGACGCTCAGCTTGCTTCACAGTCCAACTCTCACATCCGTACATGATCACTGGAAAAACCATAGCCTTGACTAGACGGACCTTAGTCAGCAAAGTAATGTCTCTGCTTTTCAATATGCCATCTAGGTTGGTCATAACTTTCCTTCCAAGGAGTAAGTGTCTTTTAATTTCATGGCCGCAGTCACCATCTGCAGTGATTTTGGAGCCCAAAAACCTTAAGGAAATATTAATACATCTTCACAGAGTCAAGAACTGCAGCTCTAAATTAGTCTTCTGCTGCAAAAAGATGTATTACACTTGGAACATAATATTTCCATGCATAGATTTGGATCCTGAATTGAACCAGATTAAAATTCCTTGCGAATGATGTTCCAAAGTAAATCCCCAACTCATTCCCTTGTCCAAGAAGTCACAGGGTTTCCTCTAATCCTAAAGTCATCAATAATTCATCTATTCTTCTAAAGAATGCTGGAAGTTTGTTTTTTAGAACTCCACTTAAATCATACTTGGTAGTTATTTTTTCTTTTCCATTATGGTTTATTACAGGATATTGAATAGAGTTCCCTGTGCTATACAGTAAGACCTTGTTTACCACTTTTATATATAGTATTTCGTATCTGCTAATTCCAAACTCCTATTTTATCCCTTCCCACCCTCCTCCCTCTTGGGTGAGCATAAGCTTGTTTTCTATGTTTGTGAGTCCATTTCTGTTTTGTAAATAAGTGCATGTCTGTCACGTTTTAGACGCCACCAGAAGTGGCATCATGTGGTGCTTGTCTTTCTTTTTCTGACTTACTTCACTTAATACAATAATCTCAAGGTGTACATGTAGGTTAATATCCATGTTGCTATAAATGGCATCATTTCATTCTTTTTTATGGCCGAGCAATATTTCATTGTGTGTTTTTACCACATCTTCTTTTTCCATTCATCTGTCAGTGGACAACTTAGTTTGCTTCCATATATTGGCTATTGTAAATAGTGTTACTATGAACACTGGTATGCATGTATCTTTTTGAACCAGAGTTTTCTCCAGATATATACCCAGGATCTGGGTATATGGAATTGCTGGATCATATTGCTGGATCATCTGGGTATATGGAATTGCTGGATCATATTGCTATTCATACATGTTAATTTTGTCAATTAGAATGTGCCAATTAAAATGCATATTCTAGTCTAATTCTCAACCTTTCATGTGATTGACAATAATGGCACTATTCAGCTTTATATCGTTGCTTATATGAGAGATCCACCTTGAAATCATATGGACAGGTCAGTATCAGTTTAAGACCACTCAAGTAAATGCAGCTTTTTGGGGTTCTTTGAAGCAGGGTCAAACCCTATTCCTTCTTTGAATTTGGAACCAGCTAAAAAGTTAGACAGTAGAAACAGAGATAGGGAACAAAAGACTGCAGTTTAATATTTGGAGCATCTTGCATCTAGACCATGGGTTGCCCATCCAATCTATGTAGTGTAAATGGAAACTGTAGGACTCCCAGTTGGAAGCCTAATGGATGCTAGGTCTAATGCTATCCTATCAGCCTTCTATCCTTTAAACTAGAGCACAGCAATGGATAGAATGCTACGTGCGGCCAATGGGAGATTCCAAAGATAAGAGCAAGACTTATCCCAGAAAAGGTGAGCTCAAAAATAAAAGCATTAGCCTCTTCTCTACATTGTCCTCTCTTGGGGAACATTGAGAAGAAGACAGAAAGAAGTTTCCTAATTCTTCTGAAAAGACGGCAGTTTCACTGTGTGGGCCATGGTGGAAAATCAGAGAGAGAAAGAGAAACAGTTTGTCCTACAAAACCCTAATCTTTGATCTACTGATGGGGAGGTCAGTGGCATTAACTCTGTGTGTGAAGAACAGAGCATCACTGGGCCACCTTACCTATAGGTCAGCCAGAATTGACGTTGCACAGAACACAATGCAAACTTTCCTCTCCTTCATCTCGTTACTATTCACATGTTTCAGAACAATTCATTCAAGATTCACATAAAGTTAGCTATGGGCTTTTCTAAATAGAGCTCTTACAACTTAAAAATAAATCCAAGGCTTTTAAAGCTCTGTAATTATCTTGTCTATTATCTCTTCTGCTGCTTCATCTTTCATTCCCTCCCCTGATCTTTTTTCTGTATGGGGGTTTGCCATTTTTGCATAGCTTTTAAAGCAAATCTGGATATTTTCAGAGATGGGGGGTTAGGAGAGTAGATATGTCACAATTTGTGCTACTTACTCACTTTTTTGGAAAGCACCTGATGAGTAACAGGCACCTGGCCATTTGGAATTTGAGGAAGAATTTTAATTTTATCATTTCATTCTGTGATTGTTCTTAATGATGAAAATTCTTACAGTTTCTTGCACCATGGCATTTATATCTTTATTTAAGTCACATTTTAAAATTGCATGACAAAGCCAGCTGTAAAGTAAAAAAAAAATAAAGAACAAAAAAAATTGCATATTCTTAGAACTCTGTCCTCAATGATCTATGTAACTAACTTAGAGCTTAATGACCTCTGCAAAGTAAACTTACCCTTCTGACAGGGGAAACATATGTAGAAAGAATGCGATATATTTCAGAAAAAGTCATGTTTGACTGAAATACTACATAAATGGATGTAAATTTATGTATAGTTTTCTGATTTAAAAAGTATTACATACTCAAACAAAATTTAGAAATTACAAAAAAAAAAAATAAAAGAAAGGAAAGAATATAAAGTAGAATAAAACCTGTCCTTCTAATTATCATTTGATGCAACCATTAACATTTTGGTATCTTTCTTTATAGTATTTTACATCATACACATACATATATATACACACATACACACACACACAATGGATCATACTAAGTAAAGTTTTATATTCAGTTTTTCCCATGTGTTAACATTTTCCTATATCATTTTGTAGATATTAAAATATGTTTTTCACATGATGGAATATATGAGACTTTATCATCAAGTATCTTGCCAGACCACTCTTAAATATATAATATTTGTTATTCCAAAGTTTTCATCACTGTAAATAATGCTGTCATAAATATTACTATATAATACAAAGTTTTTTTTTTAAACTATATTACTGATTCTTTTCATAGGAAATAAAACAAAATTACTGAATTAAGAGTTATTAACTTACTTTGGGGGAGAACCCCCAGAGACCCTTCCTTTCTTGTTTCAGAAGAGCTAGGAAACCAAACCAATAGACATTCCCTCAGGCACTGTTGAATCAGGGCAAGATATGATATCTTGAAGGATAGACGTTGCACAGAACACAATGCAAACTTTCCTCTCCTTCATCTCGTTACTATTCACATGTTTCAGAACAATTCATTCAAGATTCACATAAAGTTAGCTATGGGCTTTTCTAAATAGAGCTCTTACAACTTAAAAATAAATCCAAGGCTTTTAAAGCTCTGTAATTATCTTGTCTATTATCTCTTCTGCTGCTTCATCTTTCATTCCCTCCCCTGATCTTTTTTCTGTATGGGGGTTTGCCATTTTTGCATAGCTTTTAAAGCAAATCTGGATATTTTCAGAGATGGGGGGTTAGGAGAGTAGATATGTCACAATTTGTGCTACTTACTCACTTTTTTGGAAAGCACCTGATGAGTAACAGGCACCTGGCCATTTGGAATTTGAGGAAGAATTTTAATTTTATCATTTCATTCTGTGATTGTTCTTAATGATGAAAATTCTTACAGTTTCTTGCACCATGGCATTTATATCTTTATTTAAGTCACATTTTAAAATTGCATGACAAAGCCAACTGTAAAGTAAAAAAAAAATAAAGAACAAAAAAAAATTGCATATTCTTAGAACTCTGTCCTCAATGATCTATGTAACTAACTTAGAGCTTAATGACCTCTGCAAAGTAAACTTACCCTTCTGACAGGGGAAACATGTAGAAAGAATGCGATATATTTCAGAAAAAGTCATGTTTGACTGAAATACCACATAAATGGATGTAAATTTATGTATAGTTTTCTGATTTAAAAAGTATTACATACTCAAACAAAATTTAGAAATTACAAAAAAAAAAAAGAAAAGAAAGGAAAGAATATAAAGTAGAATAAAACCTGTCCTTCTAATTATCATCTGATGCAACCATTAACATTTTGGTATCTTTCTTTATAGTATTTTACATCATACACATACATATATATACACACATACACACACACACAATGGATCATACTAAGTAAAGTTTTATATCCAGTTTTTCCCATGTGTTAACATTTTCCTATATCATTTTGTAGATACTAAAATATGTTTTTCACATGATGGAATACATGAGACTTTATCATCAAGTATCTTGCCAGACCACTCTTAAATATATAATATTTGTTATTCCAAAGTTTTCATCACTGTAAATAATGCTGTCATAAATATTACTATATAATACAAAGTTTTTTTTTAACTATATTACTGATTCTTTTCATAGGAAATAAAACAAAATTACTGAATTAAGAGTTATTAACTTACTTTGGGGGAGAACCCCCAGAGACCCTTCCTTTCTTGTTTCAGAAGAGCTAGGAAACCAAACCAATAGACATTCCCTCAGGCACTGTTGAATCAGGGCAAGAGGTGGCCATCTTGAAGGATATTTCATTCAGGTCACAGTAGCCTGATATCTATGACTTCCTCAGCTGAACTGCTGTCTTTACACAAAAACATTTTGTCATTACAAATCTTAATTATGCTGCAATTCAGATGGCCCTTGGCTTGTAATATTTACCATGTTATAAACCACTTTAAAACTCTGCATGTGCCCAAATTACTCCACACAATCAACAAAGGGCTTTATTTGTCCCAACTGAAACACCAGCTGAAGGGCCACTGCTGGGCCTTGGGCTTTCAGACTAAAGCAGGCTGCTGTAAGTCACCAGAGTGAAACCAAGGCACACTGGAGATTAAGGTCAACTGTGGAGAACTGAGCATTTAGGCCTGAGCATTTCACGTGACAAAAATCAAGGAAGAGAAGTAGATGCTAATTGCTCAGATGTCTTTATGGTAGATACTTCTACTGGTAAAAGATATAATTTGTTTCATATTTTCCATTAAAAAAACAATTTACTTTACCCTTTTGACTATCATGATTCTTCTGACAATTTCAATATGTTTTCATTTTTCTTGTGAGTTGGGGGACTTATGGATGTATATTCTACTATCTCATCCCTAACCTCAGCCAAAGGAGGGTTGGAAAACCAAATTTAAAAATATGTGAAAAGTGAGTAAAAAAATAGCAAGGAAAAGAGTCCAGGACTGTTCACACCTGGCAAGCCCACTATTACCATCATAGTTCAAAATGGATATGTCTGCATGCCTTCAAGGGGCACAAGAAGGTCAGGCCCTCTGATGTGTCAGTTTTTGAAGATAATTAGATTGATTAACTCCTTCAGCTATTGTCTTTTGGGAGTTTATAGGCTTTGAGAGTACCCTTCAATTAGACATTTAAAGATATGCAGATAACAGAACCAATATAACTTTGGTGGCTTGGTGGTAAAGAATCTGCCTGCAATGCAGAGGACCCAGGTTCAATCCCTGGGTTAGGAAGATCCCCTGGAGAAGAAAAGGGCAACCCACTCCAGTATTCTTACCTGGAAAATTCCATGGACAGAGGAGCCTGGTGTGCTACAGTCCATGGAGTTGCAAAGAGTCTGACTGAGCAACTAATACTTTCACTTTTTTCAGTTTTCACTATAGGGTGATACTAAACTAGACACTATGGATTTAGAAGTAAGCAGGACAGACAAGGCTCATGTTCTATTTTCTAAACCGATGATGGAGGGGATAGAAAATACACATACAAAGAGGCAGTACAATTTTAAGTACTGATAGTGCTAGAAAGAAAAGTGAATCCGTCTAAGGGGATAGAGCGTGATGGTCGTGCTACCTTTGTTAGGGGAGGTCAGACCTGAAGGAAGAGAAAAGCCATTGGGAGGCACAGAGTCTCCCAGGTGGAGGGAACTGCAAGGTCAAGGTTTCTGAGGTAGGAAGAAGCTTGGCATGTCTGAGCTATGGCGGAAAGACCATTGTGATGGACGGAGTAGAGAAAGTAAGCGAGAGAATGCTGAAAAATGAGCTCAGAGAAATGGAGGAGACCAAGCATTACCTTAGTAACCAGTCATTACCTTCTTCTGTTCAAGAAGGTAAGGAACAGAAGTGTCGATTTAATTTTCATTGTTCTATAGACAGCCTCTGGAGGATTTGATCTGAAGAGGAACATAAGCTGATATGCTGTTGGGAAGTGTAACTCGACTGCTCTGTGGAGGAGTCAGGAGAGAAGCAGGAAGACCGCTGGCGGTCCTGGTGATGACACAGGGCACCTTGGCCCACAGGGATGCCAGCAGACGTGGAGAGTAGTAGGTTGATGACAGATTCTGAAATAGCCAATAAAACTTGAAGAATGAATATGGGTTCTGAAGAAAAGAGAGAAACAGGATGAAGCATACTGTTTTATTCCAGCAGCTGAGGTAATGCTGATGTGATTTCCTCACAGTGGGAGCCCTAAGGGAAAGATAGGTAAAGAATGGGAGAGAATTAAAAGGTTTTTTTGGAACTACAAAAATAGGCAGTAAAGATGAGTCTAGAATTCAGGGATGATGCCAGAGGTATAAATTTGTGAGCCAGAATATAGATAATACTCAAGGCTATGGGACTGGATGAGATGACTTATGGAGAGCGTATGAGAAAAGAGAAGAGAAAACAGATGATCTGAAAGACTGGCATATGCCAACACTTAGAGGCAAGGAGAAGCACTGCTGGGATGTTGAGGCAAATAGTACAGGCAAGTGACCAGGGCACTGGTAGGATGATTTATGGTCCATGTAATTTATAGTTCAAGCCATGATTTTTTAAAAAGTGAAATTGAAGTTGTTAATAATTCTGCCAGGACAATAGGTATAATCTGTGAGTGTCCTGGACAAACAAGAACGTATACAGGGGCCTTCTACACATCAGTAACCCCCATAAGACTGGTTTCATTGGAGCTGTAGTGATGGCACCCTGCCTGCTGCTACAAGCTGAGGAGAGATAAAAGGTGAAGGAAAGAAAATAGGAGGCAGAAGCAACCCTTTTGGAAAAAAACTGCTGTAAAGAAGCTAGTAGAAAAATAGGTCATGGCTAGCGGGGATATGAAACCAAGGAAAGAACTGATTTTTTATGGAGCTATTACAGCATCTTTGGGGGCTTCCCAACTGGCGCTAGTAGTAAGGAACCCACCTGCCAATGCAGGATACGCAAGAGATGTGGGTTGATTCCTGGGTTGGAAGATCCCCTGGAGGTGAGGAGAGCAACCCACTCCAGTATTCTTGCCTGGAGAATCCCATGGACTGAGGAGCCTGGAGGGCTATGGTCCATAGGATTGCGAAGAGTCGGACATGACTGGAGCGACTTAGCACAGCACATAGCATCTTTGTATGCTAATAGGAAGGATCTAGGAGAGAGGGAAAATCTGATAAGGCAAGGGGAAAGGAACAGCAGTGGAGACAGAGCACCAGAGTAGGGTTCTGTGCATAAGTGCACAAGTGGAGTGGCTGGCAATGGATGTTGATTTCATTCACCCATTGAAATGCGGAAAGGAGGCTTATGTGGATACAGGTGTACATAGTTGCTAAATTGGGCTGTGAAAAAAGGAGTTAGCTTCTTAGCCAAAGCAAAAGAAATTTCGCTTTTTCTGAAATTCTCTTTTCCTCCCACAAGAAGTCACAGTTTACCCTTTGGGGGCAATTTTCTTCTTAGGTGTTAAGAAGAGATATGTGAGCTATTTCTCCTTTCAGGAAAAATGCTCCAGTATGGAGCCTTTAATAGTTTACTAGTAAATGTGAAAATTCTCCCAGGTCCAATTTAGATCTGGCAGAGAAGATGAATATTACTAGTCAGTCGGCAACTGCCTATAACAGATGTTTTTGTTGAATGTGAACATTAACAGTTCGATTCGGCCTTTCCAGAATTTGAATTAAGAAATAGAACAAATAGCCAAGAGTACATTGAGACCCAGGTGGAATAAAATCCTTTGACCAGAAACACAAAATGTAATGTCTAGTGAAAACTTCAGCACCCAAGAACTGTGTGACCCTTGGAAAATCACCGTGCTCTGATTGTTCGAGATGTAAGAGAGAGAAAATAGCAAATGTGAAGCAGAAATCAGGGGGTTGTAGATATGCGTAGTTTCTGTCAAATGACCATTGGTAGGACTTTTAGGGAACTGTAAGCTTTTTGTGGAGGAGCACAAAATAACCAAGCAAATGACTATTACCAGTGATTTAATGTCTAGGAATAACTCAGTTCAATTGATTCAGCAGAGAAAACCAGAAGTAAGTGGCTTAGATTCAAAATTATATTCCTTCCAAAGGTGAACTCCCTTGAATCTGCTCAAAGGCAGGGATAATAATAAAGACCATTCTCCTTCTCTTATGAATTAAACTTATATTTCCCGAGGCAACCAGGTACAGTGGGCTGAAAGATAATTTGCTCATCTTGAAAATGGATCTGAGAAATCATTTCCATATGTGCCTTGAGTCACTGCAGACATTGGCCCAAGGCAATAGAACTATAATGCAGGTCACTTTAGGCACTCTCCGGTGTAACAATCAGGAGAAGACAATGGCACCCCACTCCAGTACCCTTGCCTGGAAAATCCCATGGATGGAGGAGCCTGGTGGGCTGCAGTCCATGGGGTCGCTAAGAGTCGGACACGACTAAGTGACTTCTTTCACTTTTCGCTTTCACGCATCAGAAAAGGAAATGGCAACCCACTCCAGTGTTCTTGCCTGGAAAACCCCAGGGACGGGGGAGCTTGGTGGGCTGCTGTCTATGGGGTCGCATAGAGTCAGACACGACTGAAGCGATTTAGCAGCAGCAGCAGTGTAACAATCCTACTTGCTAAGGTACTGCAGGCAGGAACCAGCCCTTCACCCGTGAGAAGTCACTACTCGTGCTGCTAATGTACCACCTACACATGCCACTGCCATAGTGAGACACCACTAAATCAGTGCTCTGCAAATTCGATCATTACAAGGGACTGAATAGAGTCCTGGGACTTCTCTGGCAGTACAGTGGATAGGAGCCTGCCAGCCAATGCAGGGAACACGGGTTTGATCCCTGGTCCAGGAGGATTCTACATGCCTCAGAGCAACTGAGCCTGCGCCCCACAACTACTGAAGCTGCACGAGCCACAACTACTGAGACTGTGAGCTGCACCTATTGAAGCCTGTGCGCCTAGAACCTGACCTCCACAAGAGAAGGCACTGCAACGAGAAGCCTTCGCACCACAACTAGAGAGTAGCCCCCACTCTCTGCAACTAGACAAAGCTCACACACAGCAATGAGGACGTAGTGCAACCAAAAATTCAAAACAATATTAATATAAACAAATTATAAAAGATAGAGTCCCTAAGAACAGATTTCTAAAATGGCACGTGTAGCAATTCATGGATGCTACACTACAAGACGGTTTAAAGAACTGTCTAATGTTCTTAGTTATTGATCGTATAGACCAGTCTGTTTTTCAGTGACAAAGTTCAACCTATGCATACTTGTTATCCATTGCATCCTCACTCTTAGCAACGTAAAACTAAAGAGTAGATTTTTCAAGCACTTATAAAGTCAGCTTGTTATCTGATAATACCAACTACTGAGAAACATTTACTATGTGACTGTATAACATCAATAGCATTTATTTTAACTGAAACAACTTTAACTTTCCTTTTTAATGAACACTATATTACCTGAAAAAAAAAATAGATTAAGGAATACAGCATCTCATGTCAAGCTCTAATTTAGGGTTTCAGGCTCAGATGTTTATGAACTACTGCAACTGTAGTCATTTCCTAGGGATACTGACCCATCATTCAGAATTCACCTGTGAGTTGCAGAGATAATGGTTAGCAAGATGTGAGCCATAACTGAGCATCCAGATGTGCTTGCTTTATTTAGAGGCTCTATGAACTCTTACTATTGGAGGCTACCTTCCTTTTATTACAGATGTTGAAATACACTTACATTCCACATTAAATGTTATATATATGTATATATAAAAAGCTGAGTGGAGTGGTCCTCAACTAGTTGACTTATTGCCACAATTTAGCAACATTTAATTAAACACTTGTGAATTTCAGTGCTGGTAACTCCATTGCATATTGGGGAGCCAATAAAAATTTTTTTTTTTTATGTTTCAAATATTTTTTGTAGAGGTTTAACAGACCACCTGACCTGCCTCTTGAGAAACCTATATGCAGATCAGGGAGCAACAGTTAGAACTGGACATGGAACAATAGACTTGTTCCAAATAGGAAAAGGAGTCCATCAAGGCTGTATATTGTCACACTGCTTATTTAACTTATATGCAGAGTACATCATGAGAAACGCTGGGCTGGAAGAAGCACAAGCTGGAATCAAGATTGCTGGGAAAAATATCAATAACACCAGATATGCAGATTACACCACACTTATGGCAAAAAGTGAAAAAGAACTAAAGAGCCTCTTGAAAGTGAAAGAGGAGAATGAAAAAGTTGCCTTAAAGCTCAACATTCAGAAAACTAAGATCATGGCATCTGGTCCCATCAATTCATGGTGAATAGATGGGGAAAAAGTGGAAACAGTGGCTGACTTTATTTTTCTGGGCTCCAAAATCACTGCAGATGGTGATTGTAGCAATGAAATTAAAAGAAGCTTACTCCTTGGAAGGAAAGTTATGACCAACCTAGACAGCATATTAAAAAGCAGAGACATTACTTTGCCAACAAAGGTCCATCTAGTCAAGGCTATGGTTTTTCCAGTGGTCATGTATGGATGTGAGAATTGGACTGTGAAGAAAGCTAAGCGCTGAAGAATTGATGCTTTTGAACTGTGGGGTTGGAGAAGATTCTTGAGAGTCCCTTGGACTGTAAGGAGATACAACCAGTCTATCCTAAAGGAGATCAGTCCTGGTGTTCATTGGACGGACTATTGTTGAAGCTAAAACTCCAATACTTTGGCCACCTGGTAGAAAGAGCTGATTCATTGGAAAAGACCCTGATGCTGGGAAAGATTGAGGGCAGGAGGAGAAGGGGATGACAGAGGATGAGATGGCTGGATGGCATCACCGACTTGATGGACATGAGTTTGGGTCAACTCTGGGAGTTGGTGATGGACAGCTAGGCCTGGCGTGCTGCGATTCATGGGGTCGCAAAGAGTTGGACACGACTAAGTGACTAAACTGAACTGAACTAAACATTTGCTAATTTTAATATTGCGATTTTCTTTTCTTATTATGAACTCAATGATTTGGGGGGTTAGTATCTCAAACATATTTACAGGCCCTGGTCAAACTCATGGGCTATGGGCGTGGCACCTTAGTGCTTACTAGATAAAATGGATGTGGACAAAACTTTGGGCCTGAAGGATGTTTGAAGCTTTAGCTATGTCAGATTTCAGAAAAACTGCACTGGGCTGTAAATTCTTTATATGCTGTTGCACTTCCTAGTTATCAAAGGCAATGAAATATTTCTTTATAATTTCTCCATCCAGGCTGTTTCCTTTTCTTCTTCTGCCACCTTTTTAGGTCTCTGTCACATCAGACACAAACTACTGGATTGGCCAAAAAGCTCATTTGAGTTTCAGAAGATGGTATGGAAAAACCTGAATGAACTTTTTGGCCAACCCAATATGACAAAAGACTTTTATTTTGTCTCCCTGCCTGAACTCTTCCCCTTCTTCAACCTCCTTCAACAAAAGTCAACAGATTAGATTTGCTAAAATGCTGGCCAACCAAGCAAGTATAATTCAGTTTAACAATTAAGTAATTAATTAACCTGAATGACTTGGATATTTTGTATTAATGTTCTATGTATTCTTGCTGTTTTTAAACATAAATGTTTGGCTTTATCCTTTAATTTTCCAATAAAGATTTTCTACTTGGATTTCTTTGAATATGCTAATATCACATTTTCACCCTTGTCTGTTATTTCTGTCATTCAAGAAATATCATTAGCACTCACAGAGTTCCAGACACTGTAATAGTCATTGAGAGTTCAACAATGAGTAAGAGCAATCCTTGCCCTCAGGTTACTCCAATTCTAGTGGAAGATAAATAATAAAATACATGTACCTGGAATGCTACAGGTGCTTTGATAGAAGTGAGTATAGACTACAGTGAAAAGCATAAAAGCAGAGTGGTCAAATCTACTTGAGGATGGGGTAGGGGAGGCTCATTCAGCAAAAGCTTATTTTCAGAAAATGTTGAACCATTTACCTGGTATGCACTTGGACTAGGGCACTGCAGCCATAAGAAATAATATGAGCAAAGGCATCAGGGCAAGAGATGGATTTTGAAAATATTGAATTGACAAATTTGTATTCATGAAAGCAAGACAACAAAATTATAATAAATTATATTGATATAAATAAACTATTTAAATTAAAATAACTTTTATTATGCCTACTCTTCAACTTTTCAATTTTTAACCTGTCTTAATGTTCTAAAAAAGCCAATCATTTAAAAATACATAAAAATTCGATTCTAGGGGTACACATTTTTACTTTTGTCTTGGACTCTAAAACGGCTTAGCGTGGCACTGCCAGATTATGTTTTTATTTAAAATTTTGTCATTTTGTTCATCATGGATTTCTTGCAATAATTTTTACCTTAAAATGTTATTAAAACATTATTATTTTGATTACTGAGTTTTCTGGCAGCTCCTTAAATTTTGCACACAAGTGCTTCACTCACCTCACCCTAATCTCATTAAATTCATCAGATCTACATATAAAGATCATTCTCTCACAGCGTTGAGAATGGACTACTGAAGATTTTGGTAGGTAAGACTAGAGAAATAGGGGCAAAGTCAAAATTCTACTGTAATAGCTTAGGCAGAAAATAATGGAAACTTGAACCAAGGCAACAAAGAGGATAGAGTGGAGGCAGGGCTGAAAGAAGTATTAGGAATGAATGAGGAGAATTTGACAAAAATTGGATTTATGAGAAATCTCTCTTCTGGAATTTGTTCTCCAAATTGTGACTATCAAAGCCCAATGGAGTCTCCCTTCTTCAGGAATCCTTTTTAAGCCATTTCACACAATGGCCAATTCTTAGATTATAATCTCTTTGCTGCTGAAGACCATATTTTTTTTCTTCCACAGTGTTTTAAGCGCAGTAGATGCTCAATAAATACCTTTTGAAAGAACTAGAATCATCAGTGATTTTTAATACTACTGCAAGGTGGTGCCAATAATTATTAAGCCAACAAAAGAAGAGTTCAAATCTTCTTCCCTGGATATATTTTTAAGGTTAAGATGCTCATTTATCTGTCCAAGATGGCATAAACGACTTCACAGGGCCCTTTCCAATTACATGATTAACAGCCCTTTTTGAGAAGGGTTTTATATATGTTACTCTAATAGCAAGAGAACTTCTCCTGGGGACTTTTTCCCTTTTATGTGATTACACTGGTATTTTAGAGAAAATGAAATTACTGCATCCCAGCTGGGAAGTTCTTTTGAATTTATAAAATGCAGAGATTTCAACAGGACTGTAAAGATGAGGCAGGTCTCATATCCAATCATCAGTAAATCATTTTGGTTTCTTATAATCTTCCTCACAGAAGTTCTACTGTGGTTACCCATGTCCAAAATTTGACATTAATGTATTGCCCTTGACAACTGAACTAGAGAATTTCTCTGTAAATTATTCTAGTTACAATAAAAAGATAATTATAGTTGTAGAAAAATTTGAACTTAATATATCTGAGTGTGGCTTTGTCAGATTTCCATTTCTGGTGATGTCTTAATTCATTTTATCAGAAATTACTATTGTTATTATTATTATCACTGTTAGTATTATTTGGGACAAGGGGCTTTCAGTAAAGCTTTTTAAAAAGTAACTAGATCAGTCCTGCATGGACTCTTTGTCCTCTGCCTCTCCCCTTCTGAATGAAGGGTAAAATGCTGAAGCAGCCACCTGCCACAGCTGGGGAGCTGTCACACCCGCCCTGTATTAACTGCATCTCAGGTCAGTTCAGTTGCTCAGTCATATCTGACTCTTTGTGACCCCATGGACTGCAGCATGCCAGGCCTCCCTGTCCATCACCAACTCCCAGAGTTTAGTCAAACTCATGTCCATTGTGTCTGTGATGCCATCCAACCATCTCATCCTCTGCCGTCCCCTTCTCCTCCCACCCTTAATCTTTTCCAGCATCAGGGTCTATTCAAATGAGTCAGTTCTTTGTATCAGGTGGCCAAAGTATTGGAGCTTCAGCTTCAGCATCAGTCCTTCCAATGAATATTCAGGACTGATTTCCTTTAGGATGGACTGATTGGATATCCCTGCTTTCCAAGTGACTTTCAAGAGTCTTCTTCAAACCACAGTTCAAAAGCATCAATTCTTTGGCACTCAGCTTTCTTTATAGTCCAACTCTCACATCCATACACGACTACTGGAAAAACGATAGCTTTGACTAGATGGACCTTTGTTGGCAAAGTAATGTCTCTGCTTTTTAATATGCTGTCTAGGTTGTTCATAACTTTTCTTCCAAGGAGGAAGCGTCTTTTAATTTCATGGCTGCAGTCACCATCTGCAGTGATTTTGGAGCCAACCAAGATAAAGCCTGTCACTGTTTCCATTGTTTCCCCATCTATTTGCCATGAAGTGATGGGACTGGATGCCTTGATCTTAGTTTTCTGAATGGTGAGTTTTAAGCCAACTTTTTCACTCTCCTCTTTCACTTTCATCAAGACACTCTTTAGTTCTTCTTCACTTTCTGCCATAAGGGTGGTGTCATCTGCATATCTAGCTGTCTAGGTTGTTCATAACTTTTCTTCCAAGGAGGAAGCGTCTTTTAATTTCATGGCTGCAGTCACCATCTGCAGTGATTTTGGAGCCAACCAAGATAAAGCCTGTCACTGTTTCCATTGTTTCCCCATCTATTTGCCATGAAGTGATGGGACTGGATGCCTTGATCTTAGTTTTCTGAATGGTGAGTTTTAAGCCAACTTTTTCACTCTCCTCTTTCACTTTCATCAAGACACTCTTTAGTTCTTCTTCACTTTCTGCCATAAGGGTGGTGTCATCTGCATATCTGAGGTTATTGATATTTCTCCTGGCAATCTTGATTCCACCTTATGTTTCATCCAGCCCAGCGTTTCTCATGATGTACTCTGCATAGAAGTTAAATAAGCAGGGTGACAATATACAGCCTTGACATACTCCTTTCCCTATTTGGAATCAGTCTACCGTTTCATGTCCAGTTATAACTGTTGCTTCCTGACCTGCATACAGATTTCTCAAGAGGTAGATCAGGTGGTCTGGTATTCCTATTTCTTTAAGAATTTTCCACAGTTTGTTGTGATCCACACAGTCAAAGTCTTTGGCATAGTCAATAAAGCTGAAGTAGATATTTTTCTGGAACTCTCTTAGTTTTTTGATGATTCAATAGATGTTAGCAATTTGATCTCTGGTTTATCTGCCTTTTCTAAATCCAGTTTGAACATCTGGAAGTTCATGGTTCATGTACTGTTGAAGTCTGGCTTGGAGAATTTTGAGCATTACTTCGCTAGCGTGTGAGATGAGTGCAATTGTGTAGTAGCTTGAGCATTCTTTGGCACTGCATTTCTTTGGGATTGGAATGAAAACTGACCTTTTCCAGTCCGAGGCATCTCATTTCACGGGGAAAGCAAAATAATATGTTTAATACTGCCTGTTTTTCAATTTTCTGACAGAGTTGAATATAATTTTCAACTGATAACAGAATTTGGTATCTAAAAATGAGGTGCTTTAAGCAAACCGAAAATGTAAAATTGAATTAGTGGGAGAAAATGGGACTTTGGGCAATACGAACTAAGATACTTTAAGCTGGAAAGATGGTGTTCTTTGTTATGAGATAGCAGAAAATTTGATGTAGTCTTGCCTACTTAAGTTGGAATGTAGGCCTGAGCTAACTAAGGCTGTGCAATTAGAAGAAACGGTAGCAAATATTTTATATATTGGCCTGTGCTACCTCTAGCACTTTCAGAAAAATCTTACTGAAGAGATGACATCATAATAGAGCTACTCAGACTGCAAACAGAAAGGGAAGGAAACATTATTTTCCCAAGTGTTTGAGAGTTGAGAGCTGCTTCATCTTTTTCCCTGCCTGTGGTCTACACATCATGGTGAAGGGAGTCTTAAAGCCAATGGCGTCTGTTCTTCAAAACTGAAGCGGTTATAAATAGTGATTATAAATAGACTGCTGCTTGTCCAAGGAGGACAAGCAGGAGTCTAAATTCTGGTGCTTCGTTGAAGAGAAGCACCAGATGGTGCTGGTCCTGATGGACTTGAGGATGTAGCCTTCCTTCCAGAGCCTGTTGATGCTAATTTATTACTGCATACATTCTCAGTTGTGTCTGACTCTACAACCCCATGGACTGTAGTCTGACAAGCTTTTCGGTCCATGGGATCTCCCAGGCAAGAATACCAGAGTGGGTTGCCATTTCTTCCTTCAGGGGATCTTCCCAACCCAGGGATCAAACAAGTGTCTCCTGTATTGGCAGGTGGACTCTTTACCACTGAGCCACCTGAGAATTCCTAATGTGATCAAGGAGGCAGCTACAGCATCTATGACAAGGCAGATGGGCAGAGCAGAAGGACCTGTAATTATAGCAGGAGGTCCTCAGGCTTAAAATCTACATCTGAATAAGTCCCTTGGCTATTATTTCCTGAACCTGGACTTTACCAGAAGCAAACAGAGCAAAACTAGACTGAATTTACAGGAAACTATATTTCCAAAGTACTTCCCTGCCTTCAAGACTGGCCTGAAATAGTGTCCGGCTAATAAATTGCTAACATAGTCCCTGGTCTTTTAGACCACAACGATAGGAGGTTGGCTTTGAGGGCTTTGTAACAGTAGAAAGGGCATCTTTATCAAGTCACATCAGAGGGAAGAACTAGAGGATGAGAGGAACAGTGATCCTAGAAGTTCCTCCCAAAGAGAATAACCAGGTTCAGCTAGATCAGCCATGCAAGGAACTCATCCCATGCTAAGATAGAGGATCCGTGCTACTCATGGCAAGTAGAACTGCTTAGTTGCTATGGATAACTGATGGTTCAATATTTCCCATCCTCTCCTTTTTGAATGGGACCTTATGGTAGTTATCCTATTCCTTCTCCACTATTGTATATTCAATTCAGTTCAGTCGCTCAGTTGTGTCCGACTCTTTGCGACTCCATGAATTGCAGCATGCCAGGCCTCCCTGTCCACCATCTTCTGGAGTTCACTCAGACTCACGTCCATCGAGTCCATGATGCCATCCAGCCATCTCATCCTTGGTCGTCCCCTTCTCCTCCTGCCCCCAATCCTTCCCAGCATCAGAGTCTTTTCCAGTGAGTCAACTCTTTGCATGAGGGGGCCAAAGTACTGGAGTTTCAGCTTTAGCATCATTCCTTCCAAAGAAATCCCAGGGTTGATCTCCTTCAGAATGGACTGGTTGGATCTCCTTGCAGTCCAAGGGACTCTCAAGAGCATTCTCCAACACCACAGTTCAAAAGCATCAATACTTCAGTGCT
>SJYX01005802.1:728770-857733 GCA_006410675.1 Oreotragus oreotragus | reverse complement strand
ATTGAAACATGTATAATATCGTATAAGAAATGAATCGCCAGTCTAGGTTCAATGTAGGATACAGGATGCTTAGGGCTGGTGCACTGGGATGACCCAGAGGGATTGTATGGGGAGGGAGGTGGAGGGGGGTTCAGGATTGGGAACACGTGTACACCCGTGGTAGATTCATGTTGATGTTTTGCAAAATCAATATAATAGTGTAAACTAAAAAAATAAATAAATAACCGTCTAACCATGAATTCACAAAACTATTGAAATTTTAACAACTGGTTTTGTGAGCTGGTATAAGGCTTATTTCCATGCCACTGGAAATAAGAGTGTATCTGAATGACATGTAACCAGAGGGATGGCAAACAATGCTAGTTATCTACCTAGTAGATAATCTTCTATTTTTCCTAAGGAAAATATCACTTTTATTAGATGAAGCATATATCAAATTTAGAAATGATGTTTAATAGTTTTCCTTGTAGATAGGTGGGAGAAGGGAATAAAAGCAACCCACTCCAATATTCTTGTTTGTAGAATTCCATGTACTGAGGAGCCTGGTAGGCTTTAGTCCATGGGGTTGCACAGAGTTGGACACGACTGAGCGACTAACACTTTCACTTTTATAGATAGGTATGGTCCTATCTATAGGACAGTAACACAGTTCTGGCTAGTAAGATATAAGTAAATGATGTTGAATGAGATGAAAAATCTCCTTAAAAGTGAACAGGAGGAAGGTGACACGTGCTTTTTGTCCTCTGCTCTTCCCATTGTATCAATCAGATTGGGCTTGATTATGCTGCAATAACAATTTAATTCCCAAATATCAGAGGTTTTAACACAAAAGTTAATTTCCTATTTCATGTCCATTGCCAGTGGCTGAGGCAGGTCTGGTCCATTCAGGGACCCAGGTGCAGTGGCTCCACCAATCTGTAGCTGTATCATCTGGAATACACAGGTTCTTCAGGTGACCTGATTGTTGTCTATGCTCAGAAAGGAAACTCTTCATTGCCCCATACAGCCTATTGGCCAGAATTATTCTTATGGCTCTGTCTAACTGCCAGGAATGCTAGGAGTATATATCCCTTATGTAGGAAAAAGAAAACCTTTAATTTGTTTCAGACCATTATTTCTGGATCTGTATTTCACTTACAGTCAAACACAATTCCTAAGTGATAAAATTAATACCACTTTTTATGTTTTCTGTGTGCAAAGTTGCTTTAGCCATGTCCAACTCTATGCATCCTTTGGACTGTAGCCCACCAGGCTCCTCTGTCCATGGGATTTCCCAGGCAAAAATATTGGAGTGTGTTGCCATTTCTTTCTCCAGAGGATCTTCCTGACCCAGGGATCAAACCAACATCTCTTGTGTCTCTGGCACTGGCAGGTGGGTTCTTTACCACTAGTGCCACCTGAGAAGCCAATGGCATATAGAGTGTACTATATTCTCATCTTTCCAGAAGTTTATACAAGACCAGCAAGAGAAAGAAAGTGGAGGTTTATGTATGGAACCAACACACACCTCCTTTTGTCAAGGAAGAAGACACATACTCTAACAAGATACTTCAGTTTTTGTCTACTCCCACAGCAGAGTCATGAAGGATGCATTTTTCACAGGAGAAATCATCTTACATAATAATCTGCTTTCTCTTTTGCCTTTCTGAGTACCTTTACCTAATCTGACCCAGGTATCCATCTTTGCCTGAGAAGGGATTAGAAATTACAGCAGAAGGTATGCAAGAAGAAAGAGGAGGGGATATCCAGCTCTTGACATTAAAATTGGATTGTGCAACAAGAGAATGTCCTGTGAGCCAGGTGATTTTCTTGAGACAGGGTTTTTCTAAATTCCTGCCTGTTGCATGTAACGTATCAAAGACAGGCCTGTCCTTAGGTCTTATCTGCAGTCAGAAAAGGGAAAAGACATGATGTAAAATTAATAGAAAAATCATGTATCTGGTCCCTGGAAAATAGGAAGGGAGGGAAGGAAAGGAGGCAGGGAACAGGAGTGCTGTGACCAGCATCAGTGTCTTGCTTTCTTCCTCTCTGGGTTCAAGCTGCAAGGCAGAAGGAAGTACATTGAACCAGTGATGACAAATCCTGAGGTAAAGCCGTGGGATGGCCCCAGAAACCCAGCAAACAGGGTTTGGGAGGAGTGCTGGAGGTTTACCACTTCCAAGCCACTCTTAATTCTCACATGGCACAGAGATTGAGATGAAGCCAGTGGGCATTCCACGGAGTCTGCCATGACTTGGTGAGATGTTGGGGGTGAACTGCCAAGTCAGAGGATGAGACAGATGACATAGCTAGGGGCTCAGTGGGAACTAGAACTGCAGGAATGGAATGCGGAGGGGGAGGCACGGAACACTACGGTAGCATCACTTGAGTCAAAAGAACGGACCTTGAGTCAAATCAGTCCTCCAATCAGTCATTCGAAGACAGCAGGGCAAGGAATAAACAGGTGAGCAAAGAACACCATTCCAGAGACCCAGCAGATTCTAACCAGTGCACACCTGAGGAGCAGCATGTCTCTTCCCTACCAACATCACACCCAACAAGACACACTGTCTTCCTCACCCCTGAACATGTGGATGACATTTCAGAGGAAAGAACAGGAGAAGAGCAGGTCTTTGAGGACATGGGCATTTTCTTTTTTGTCCTAGAGAGACTAAATTTTACTTCAGGGAACCACGTAAAAAACTGGGTAGTACTAAACTTAATGGCCTCCCCTGGTGACTCAGATGGTAAAGAATCTGCCTGCAATGAGGGAGACCAGGGTTCAGTCTCTGGGTTGGGAAGATCCCCTGGAGAAGGGAATGGCAACCCACTCCAGTATTCTTGCCAGGAGAATACCATGGACAGAGGAGCCTGGCGGGCTACAATGAATGGGGTCACAAAGAGTCGGACATGACTAACACTTCCACTTTCATTTCCACTCAAGCTTAATCTAGATCAGTTGATTTATACGCCTACTAACCAGTTAGTTTATACTGATTTTCAGGAGGAGTACAGGTAACCGTAGGCAAAATTAAGGAACTCTGTGGGATAAATATCCTGATTTTTATTTCCATATACATCTCACCATTTTTTAGAGTTCAGGTAGATCTGCACATGAGGGATTTCTATAAGAAAATAACAGATGTTAGTCTAAGATAGTATCTTAAATTTCATACTCACTAGTTGCAGGTTTGTGGGTACATTATTTTCTCTTTGCCTCAGTTTTCCAGCTGACAAAATGGGGATAGAAAAATATAACTAGCCATGGAAGTATTAAAGAGATTAAAGTACCTGAGTTGATATTTAGGAAGTGCTTAGAGGAGGAAGAGGTCTTGCCATATAGTAAGAACTATGTAAGAAAAATTTTGGAGGTCTTATTAAGTTAGAATTTAAACCTAACTCACCTCCCCTCTTTAACTATGGAACTATTCACTTTCTACAGAAGGGAACAATTTATGGTTCAAAGCTATTATAGTCCAGAGGCTATCTGGGTCAAGAAGGGCATGTTGACTTGAGTGTCTCCTAAGATGCTAAGGGATGGGAACAAAACACTTCCTATTTTGGGAGCAAAGACACCTGGGGCTGACTACCCCCAAACTGCATTGATGTTTCCTGCTTTCATTAGATGTAAAATAAATAAATCAAAATAAACAAAAGAAAGCCAACATCAACAAAACACCGACACATTCTTTCAGTTGCCATGGCTCTGAAAAGACTGGAATAATGTAGGGAAGACAAAGCCGGTAGACTCATAAACTCTTGAGTGAGTTTATGGACCCTGTGGTGCAGGCAAAGGGCTAAGGGATTATAGTGCCTGGCTCAACAGCCTGGAATTCAGCAAACTTATGTCTTATAATGTCTGGATAGGGAAGAAGACAGATACTATGGCCTGAGAAAAACAGACTGAGAGAAAATCTTTTATTTGCTGATGATATACACATGAGGAGTCCAGACAATTGCCTTACTCTCCCTTCATTTGGACCATCAAGCATCCTCTGATTCTGAACAGTCAGCCCCAGGTTGGTATCCAGTGTCATCCTTTCCTGTCTTCTCCCTTCAACATATCTTGGGTCCTCAAAATCAGCTTTAAATGGCCTTACTTGGATTTTTCTCAGCCTTCTCCTCCACAATAAAGAATCCATGAAATTCTGGTTCTGATGAGCTCTGCTTTTTCTCTAAAATTATATTAAAATAGATATATACATATTTAAACTTTATCAAAATGTTTCTGTATGCCTCCTAAAATTATCTCCTAACCTACAATTATATTAAAATAGATATACAAATATTTAAACTTTATCAAAATGTTTTCCATATGCCTCCTAAAATTATCTCCTAACCTACAAGGGTTCTGATCTAAATTAGAGTAGAATCTACAAAGGTGACTGTAGCTACCTGGAGCCCCAAAACAAGAAGCATCATCAAGGCTCGAAGGAGCTGTTGGACTAGGTGTCATATGACAGTCACACTCCAGGAGTGGGATGTTGGGCAGGCCTTTTCTCCCTCTTCTCCATGAAGAGAGCAGATGGGCAAAGAGTGGGGTGAGAGTTCACTCCGGGCTAAGAATTGGTGGGAGGTGTATTGGCCAGCACTAAGAAACGAGTCGCAAAGAGTCGGACACGACTGAGCAACTTCATTTTCACTTTCAAGAAATGAGTTAACAACAACAACAATGAATAGGGCTGGATTAAATTCTGTCTAACCACTGAACTAAAGTCTCAGCAGCAACAACTTGAGGACCTTAGGAAGCTGCTGCACCTTCATAAAGCTTGACCATCAGGGCACTCACTGCAGTAGCAGGGTTGGCAGGAGAGCAAAAGGGTCAGAGAGGTCCAGAGTTCTAGGAAGGGTGGCATCAAAAAGTGACTGAGCTTGTGCTCCATGCTGGGCAAGAAGACCTGGTTCTGATGGACAAGGAGAAGCAGGGGGGCCTCTGCATCATTGTGGAGCCAGAAAGGTGTTCGGTGAGAACAAGCAAACAAGAAGATCACTTAAACGGTGATCTTCACACACCCACCCACCTCCCCACCCACTTTTCTCCTTTTCAGGTTTTGAAAGTCAGTAGGCCTTTCATTTGATCTTAAATTCCTTCTGAAAAAAATAATGTAAAAGATATCCTGACTTTTGACATAAGTTCTGAAATGCCTAAGAAGTTCCTTGTAAAAATTTACAAGTCTTTTTGAAAGGGTGCTGTTGTTGTTTTAATATTTTCAATTACAGATTTATGGCAGAATTTTTTATAGGCCCGAATTGTCTGTTTAATATTAAAATGATTCTTGTAGGGAGCCATCTGTTATGTGATCAGGCATGGAAATTCTTTACAGGGCTTTACATCAGCACTCACTCCAATGTTTGTCATGCTTCAAATATCCTCATGCATTTGTGTTTCCACTTAGAAGAGCAAGGTGGATGTAGAGGTAGGACATGATGTCTCCTGATTATTCAGTGGGTGTTACTGAAAACACTGTGTTCAACATATGGTCTGCTAAATTGTCTTTTTCCCTAAATTACCCTCAACATTTTCCTTAACTATGACAGAATAATACCTTGAGAAGAAGGACATTTTGATAGCCTTTGTATCTACTGTCCGAACAAACTGCCCATTGCATTAATCAACTTTTTATTTCTTCAAAACCATTGTTCTTTTTTAAAAAAGTAATATATTTCAGCTTATTTTCCCCCGAGTGCTATTATATTTGAACTAACTTTATTTTTCCAAGTGGGTTTCATCACAGGTGTTAACTTCAAATCACTGGGCTGGGAGCTGCCTAAAAAAGGTGTGTTGAGAAAGATAGTGAGGCTTCATTCAAGCTTGGTAGCAAAGAGTACACAATTGATTATGTCTGCCATAGGTGTCAGAGAAGGCAATGGCAACCCACTCCAGTACTCTTGCCTGGAAAATCCCATGGACGAAGGAGCCTTGTAGGCTGCAGTCCATGGTGTCGTTAAGAGTCGGGCACAACTGAGTGACTTCACTTTCACTTTTCACTTTCATGCATTGGAGAAGGAAATGGCAACCCGCTCCAGTGTTCTTGCCTGGAGAATCCCAGGGGCGGAGGAGCCTGGTGGGCTGCCGTCTCTGGGGTCGCACAGAGTCAGACACAACTGAAGTGACTTAGCAGCAGCAGCAGCAGCCATAGGTGTAAGAAAGCGAGTATAGGCCACATGAACCACCTACTTACCACGTTTAACCTATTTTTTTTCTCTGTTCCTCTGTCATTATGCTCATTAATAAGCATTGTGAAGCATCTGGCCTCAAGGCAAGCCAGAGTAAAATAAATCCTTTATCTGGAAACCAAACTTGAGCCTGATAACCACAATATTATTAATAATGAGAATAACACATGCTGCATTTGTTAAGCGTTTGCTGTTATAGGTATCACTGTAGGTCCTTTATAGACATTAAATTATTTAATTTAGTCTTTGCAAACATTTCAAGAGATGTGTGTTGTGTGCTTAGTCACTCAGTCGTGTCTGACTCTTTGTGACACCATGGACTGTAGCCCGCTAAACTCCTCTGTCCACGGGGATTCTCCAGGCAAGAATAGTGAAGTTGGTTGCCATGCCCTCCTCCAGGGGATCTTTCCAACCCAGGGATCGAACACAGGTCTCCTGCATTGCAGGCAGGTTCTTTATGTTCTGAGCTACCATATTATCCCTCAATTTCAGAGAAAAGCCTTACTGCATATGTGCAAATTATATATCAATAAAACTGGATAAAATTATGTAAGCCTTCTTCTGGGAAATATATGAGCAAATTTATGAGGATGATTTGAACAAAAAGGCGAACTCAGTAAATTTACTTTACCTCTTTGATCTTGAGTCTTCAAAATGTACTCCTGGGAAAGGAGTATGTCAAGGCTGTATATTGTCACCTTGTTTATTTAACTTACACGCAGAATGCATCATGAGAAATGCTGGATTGGATGAAGCACAAGCTGGAATCAAGACTTCAGGAAGAAATAGATACGCAAATGACACCACCCTTCTGGCAGAAGGCAAAGAGGAACTAAACAGCCTCTTAATGAAAGTGAAGAGGAGAATGAAAAAGCTGGCTTAAAATTCAGCATTAAAAACTGAGATCAAGGGAGCTGGTTTCATCACTTCACAGTAAGTAGATAGGGAAACAATGGAAACAGTAACAGGCTTTATTTTCTCAGGCTCCAAAATAACTACAGATGGTGACTGCAGCCATGAAATTAAAAGATGCTTGTTCCTTGGAAGAAAAGCTATGACAAACCTAGAGAGCATATTAAAAAGCAGAGGCATTACTTTACCAACAAAGGTCCATCTAGTCAAAGTTATGGTTTTTTCAGTAGTCATATATGGATGTGAGACTTGGACAATAAAGAAAGCTGAGCAACAAGGAACTGATACTTTTGAACTGTGGTGATGAGAGTCCTTTGGACTGTAAGGAGATCAAACCAATCAATCCTAAAGGAAATCAGTCCTGAATATTCACTGGAAGGACTGATGCTGAGGCTGAAGCTCCAATACTTTGGCCACCTGATGTGAAGAACTGACTCACTGGAAAAGACCTTGATGCTGGGAAAGATTGAAGGCAGGAGCAGAAGGGGACAACAAAGGATGAGATGCTTGGATGGCATCACTGACTCAATGGACATGAGTTTGAGCAAGCTCTGGGAGTTGGTGAAGGACAGGGAAGCTTGGCTTGCTGCAGTCCAAGGGGTCACAAAGAGTTGGACACGACTGATCCACTGAACTGAACTGAATTTACATGTAACATTGTGTTAGTTTAAGGTGTTCAACATAATTATATACATATATGTGAAAAGTGAAAGTGCAAGTTGCTCAGTCGTGTTTGACTCTTTGCAACCCCATGGACTATACAGTCCATGGAATTCTCCAGGCTAGAATACTGGAGTGGGAAGGCTTTCCCTTCTCCAGGGGATCTTCCCAACCCAGGGATCGAATCCAGGTCTCTCGCATTGCAGGCAGATTCTTTACCAGCTAAGCCACCAGGGAAGCCCAAGAATACTGGAGTGGATAGCCTATCCCTTCTCCAGTGGATCTTCTCAGCCCAGGAATTGAACCAGGGTCTCCTGCTTTGCAGGCAGATTCTTTACCAACTGAGCTACCAGGGAAGCCCATATACATATATATGAAGATATATAAATATATGTCTGTGAGTCTGCTTGGATTCTACACATGAGTGATATCATATGGTATTTGTCTTTTTCTGACTTACTTTATTTAATATGATATTCTCTAGGTCCACCCACTTAGCTGCAAAAGGCATTATTTCATTCTTTTTTATAGCTGAGTAATATTCCATTGCATATATATATCACAAATCTTTATCCATTTATCTGTTGATGGATCTTTAGGTTGTTTCCATGTCTTGGCTATTGTAAATACTAACTGCTTTATTTCTTAATGTGGTTCCCAGACCCGTGCATTTCTCACTGTTTTGGATATTCTTTTCCATATCCACTCAGGGTTCCCTGATGACTCAGACAGTAAGCAATCTTCCTATAATGCAGGATGGAATCTGCCTGCAATGTGGGATAGAATCTGCCTGCAATGTGGGAGACCTGGGTTTGATCCCTGGGTTGGGAAGATCCCCTGGAGAAGGGAACGGCCACCCACTCCAGTATTCTCACCTGGAGAATTCTATGGACTGTACAGTCATGGGGTCACAAAGAGTCAGATGCTACTAAGAGACTTTCATTTCACTTCTTCCATATCCACTCAGTCATTTTCTTCTTACGTTCAAATCCCAGCTCAGTCTTTCCCTCTATACATTTCTCCCTACCTAGAAGATGCCCTTGATGAAGCAGAGGCAAATCCCAGCCTCAGTTCAGCCAAGATGGACACACTCTGAAGTCATCACGGGCTCTTCTCTGAGGCTATGAGATATTACCCTATATGACCCATTATGGATAATTCAGCCAAACCAGCTGTCAAATCAATTCAATTCTAAAAATTCCTTTTTAAATGATTTTATCAATTGTCTACATTTTGAATTTAATTGTTACACATCTAATGAGTTGTCAAACTGTTAAGTGAATCCAACTTGAGCTTTTTAGTCGTTGGTCAAAGTAAATAGCCAATGCCATCAACCTAGAAGTCCTTCCATGAAGATTAGCTGTTATCGTAGTGAAGATAACATGGTGAGATGACTTTTTGGTCATATCCCTCCACATAAGAGTGAAAGTGAAAGTGAAGTCACTCAGTCGTGTCCGACTCTTTGTGACCCCGTGGACTGTAGCCTACCAAGCTCCTCTGTCCATGGGATTCTCCAGGCAAGAATACTGGAGTGGGTTGCCATTTCCTTCTCCAGGGGATCTTCCCTACCCAGGGATCGAACTCGGGTTTCCAGCATTGGAGGCAGACGCTTTAACCTCTGAGCCACCAGGGAAGCCCTATAAGAGTGAAGTAGATTATAATTTTTCAAAGGTGGCTGTGTCCAGTTCCCTAGTATAGCTCCTACTGCCAAAAGCCTGGTCCTGTTGATCACTAGCTTCAAAATCGTCCAATACAGTTGTGAGTCAAACAGAAGATCATGTCCAGACTATAGCCTCCATTTACATCTTAATGGGAACCAATGATAGTTCACTTCCTCCAGAAAAAAGTAAACAGAAATAGAAAAAGAAAACTGCCTTTATGGGCAGAAGATACAATTGGATTGATGGTACATTGTTGTTTATATGCAAATCAAATAACAGAAAATAAACAAAACACCCCAAGTTAATTCTTTAGGTTCTGTTTATATGTCTGTTTCCAAGACTGCTCATGTTATTTTGCCTAAGGAAAGTTTTGTTTGTCTTGTTAGGGCTAACTTTGCTTTGAGATATTAGGACATAACAGGATTTGGCAAACTTATCTCTGAGGCAAAACTTCAGAAGTGAGAAATTCAAACACTTGTAAAATGCAAAGATATTGGCTTTTAATAACATCCATTTCCAAGTTGCCCTCTTTTTATCCAACAGTTGTTGGAGAAGGAAATGGCTACCCACTCCAGTATTCTTGCCTGGAGAATCCCATGGACGGAGGAGCCTGGTGGGCTACAGTCCATGGGTAGCAAAGAGTCAGACATGACTGAGCAACTAACACTTCACACACTGATTTGGACAAAAGATCTGTGAACAGATTCAATTCACAACCTGATTTTCTTTACTCCCTGGATAGATATCACCTAATATCTGAGCTTCAGCATTGCCCTACCATTAACAAATTAAGGAGGCTAGTTGGCTCTGCTCTACTTTTTTGGATCCTTAGCAAGTGTTATATCTTATTTCATATCTAACTAAAGTACTTTCTTTTCTCCACTGCCCACAGACTCATTTTCCACTTGTCAACAAGCATGTCAAGTTTCTTCAGTCTCTCCCCTTATATTCTACTTTCAAATGCTGCACAATCAAGGCATTGAATATGCTGAAACACGGTTTCCCATCTCAAGAAATTTCCTACCACTTGGATTGTGCCATATTTTTAAAAGATATTAGTGACATCTCTAATAGTTTCCACATGCAAGTTAAATTCTCTGCTTCAAAGATCTCAATATTACCCTTTCCCCACTACATGGTCCCAAGTCCCTCTGCGTGCAATCATTTCCCTTTAAAATCCACAACCAGACTGTTTCCTTGGACTGGGAGGGGGCCATCATCCTCCCCAAATCACCTCGACCTCTCCTGGTATGCATTCTTGCTTACTTGCCAACTGGAATGATATTAAAAGGATTTTACATGAATGGGGTCTCTCATTCGTTCCAAGTTCTTCAAAGAACTACTTCTGGTTAAATCATTTTTGAATTAGTTTAGTGGTAGCCATTACTCAAAGATAGACTTAAAATCCTTTAATCTATTTTTATCCCTAATTCTTTTCCTCTAAAACCTTTGTATAATATGTTAGTACACTAGGTACTTTTTTTTTTTTTTAACTTAGAATCTAATTATAAATGTTAGAAATCAATTTTGGGCTGTGCTGCTTGGGGCTGGTGGTATGTTGCCTTTTGATTTTCCACAGTACATGAATGCAGAACACAGGCAGCTTCCCTCTCTTGGGTGGGAGATGGGACAGTGTGTCCCCACCATCTGAGAGGGTAGGAAGAGTCTGTAAATTTCTTGTGCCTGCTACATCATGTACCTGCAAGAGGCAAAAATAATCCCTCTTCTCTTGAGTTCCACAAAGGAATGTACTCCGTGTAATTAGCTCACATTCAGAGCCTTTAAATCAGAGAACAAACTATTGGCTCATTCTCCACTTTTTGCCTCACACTGTTCCTCGCAGCTGAAATTAAAATTATTTCATAGCTTACAATTCAGTTCATAGTCTATCTAATCAACCAATAATGCTCCTTGCTAATGCTGATAAAGTACTTATCTTAGCCCATCTTTGGTAAGTCTTCCCACAGGAGGACAGGGACCAAGAGAAAGAATTAAAAAAAAAAAACCTTTGGAAGCTATTTTTTTAGCAGTTTTAAAGGAAGGTGAGTCCAGTTCAACTCAGAAAATATTGTAGAAAGAATTTCCCCATTGGCTGTTTTCAGCTAATCCCTTTCAGCTTTGTATGAATACTTATCTACAGATTATTTTTTCTTTATCTCTCATTTGTCTCTTTTCAGAGACATTAGTTAGAAAGCAAGGTACCCTTATGATTTCAAGATAAGTCATCTTCTGAGAATAAAATTAGAGAAAATAAAATGTTATAGAAAAATATTTCAAGACAAAGAATGCTGTTTATGCTATATTCAATGAAAAATGTTATAAAGCAACATGTATTATGCAATCTCATTCTTATCTATTTATCATCTTTCACACACACATATACTGAAACAGCCACATGAGGCAATATTCAAATTCTTAGGAGGAAGTAGAATTGCTGTCGCTGATATTTATATATATTTATATCTTTTTCCCCCAATTTTTTCAGAGACAATGCAGTATTTGTATTAAAATATTTTTAAAAGAAAGTAGTAATTTTACTCTTCTTTATCACATGCTGTGGATTGTGACCAGCAGAAACTATATTAGAAAGCTTCCATTACTAATGATTTTGAAATGATAAAGCCTGTCCTTTATCAGATGCCTCCCTTTAAAAGAAAAAGTTCAACTGGTAATTTACCAAAATCAACATGGAAAACAGGCTAACAGAAGGAGAAGAGTCATTTCGCTTTTCAGGAAGCGCTAAACAATTAGAGAACACGTAGCTCTTTGCCAGCTGTCTGCTGTGGCAGGAGTGGCAGAGAGACGGCCGTTCTGCTCCTGACATGGAGAGAAGTTACATCAGGGCTGGAGAGGGTTAGAGGCCTTCTTTCCCGTTATTGTGGAGTCCTAGTCTCAGAAATGTGGTAGAAAGCTAACATTTGTTGAGTTTGCTATGTGTCTATACAGTTTTAAGAACTTTTTATGTGTTAACTCATTTAATCATCCCCTAAACCCTATATGGTAGGAACTATTATTACCTTGGTTTACTAAGGAAGGAAACAAGGGCATAAAGACACACTGACTTGCCCAACCTCTCCTTTGGGGTCGGCCCACCCTCACGCCTCGAGGGTGTACTTTTTAGGGCTTCCCTGGTGGCTCAGTTGGTAAAGAATCTGCCTGCAATGTGGGAGACCTGGGTTTGATTCCTGGGTTGGGAAGATCCCTGAGAGAAGGGAACAGCTACGCAGTCCAGTATTCTGGCCTGGAGAATTCCATGGACTATAGTCCATGGGGTCACAAAGAGTCAGACAGGACTGAGCGACTTTCACTTCCCCTTCTCAGCTAGGGGATGGCAGATCTGAGGTTTGAATCAGACAGTGTGGCTCCTGACCCTGTGCTTTGAAGGGTTGATTCTGTGATCTTTTGAAGTATCACAAAGAATCTGTCGCAGAACTGTCTGGCTCAGAGCTGAGGAAGCTTGGGTATTCATCCACCAATAGCATTCCTTGTTGGTTGAAGAGTTCCAGTGAGAGCCACAGATCTCCAGCACTTCTGGGCAGCTCCCCAGGCAGACTGAGCAGGATGCCCTGGTGCTGGAGTCAGTCCTTGGGCAGAGAAACAGAGAGGCACAAGGACTGGGTAGGAAGCTGTGTGTTTGTAACAGCAACTGCACACTAGAGCTATAGGAGAACTCAGCAGTAAGCTGTAAGTTTTGGGGTGGGGCCTCAACAGTGCCCTGATAGCATACCCATCAAACTAATTCTGGGTTGGTGTTTTTTAAAATGCTGTTAGATCAGTTCTAATAAGATGGATGAAACTGGAGCTGATTATACAGAGTGAAGTAAGCCAGAAAGAAAAACACCAATACAGTATACTAACACATATATATGGAATTTAGAAAGATGGTAATGAGGACCCTGTATGCAAGATAGCAAAAGAGACACAGATGTGTAGAGCGGACTTTTGGACTCTGAGGGAGAGGGAGAGGGTGGGATGATTTGGGAGAATAGCATTGAAATATGTATACTATCATGTAAGAAACGAATCGCCAGTCTATGTTCGATGCAGGATGCTTGGGGCTGGTGTATGGGGATGATCCGGAGGGATGATGTTGGGTGGGAGGTGGGAGGGGGGTTCATGTTTGGGAGTTCGTGTACACCCGTGGCAGATTCATGTCAATGTATGCCAAAACCAATAGAGTATTGTAAAGTAAAATAAAGTAAAAATAAAAATAAAATAAAATGTTGTTAGAGGAAAGGCTGACAAATACGCAGGGCATCTCAGAGTGGTCCCCAGACCAGCAGCATCAGCATCACTTGGGAGCTTAGAAATGCAAATGTTGGACACCTCCCCAGATCTCTTGAATGGGAAACTCAGGGAATGTTGTCCACTGATCTGTGATCTGTGTTTTAAAAACCCTCTAGGTGATCCTGATGAGCAGCATTAATACTCTGCAAACCACAGTTTTAAAAGATGGAAAGGGATCCATCCATAAATTGATTTCTTTTCCAAGGGAGGATGGAGATTTAGGACTTTTCCAATGCTAAATATCTAGAACCCAGGTCTCCAAACCTAGTTCCTCACAGGAATGATTCAAACATTTCTCCCCCATAGATTTGTGTCTTAGTAACTGTAAACAGTAAGCTGCTGCAACAAAAAGAACCCAAAAGGCAATGGCTTAAGTAACACAGAAAACCATTTCCAGGACCTCTCTGGTGGCATAGTGGATAGGAATCTGCCTGCCAGTGCAGGGGACGTGGGTTCTATACCTGGTCTGAGAAGATTCCACCTGCCATGGAGTAACTAAGCCTACGTGTCACCACCACTGAGCCTGCACCCTACAGCCCGTGAGCCGCGATTACTGAGCCCAAGTGCTACAACTACTAAAGCACATGTGCCTGGAGCCTGTGATCCACAAGAGAAGCCACCACCACAAGAAGCCCATGCGCTGCAATGCAGAGTAGACCCCTACTCGCCGCAACTGGAGAAAGTCCATGTGTAGCAGCAAAGACTCAGTGCAACAAATTAATAAAAAGAAAGAAAGGCATTTCCATGTAACAGTCTAGCAGTATAGGCTGGTGGGGCAGTTCTGCTCTATGAAATCATTTACGGACTAGGTTCTTTCCTTCTTGGGGGCACTGCTATTTCCCTGGGTGGTGTCTCCAATGGGATAGTCAAACTAGATTGCTGTCTTATCCAAATTCTAGCCACAGGATGTGACAGAGACAAAGTCCAGAGTCAGAAGCTCATCTTAATTTGCATGTGACACAGTATTTGAAAACATCACATCTGCAAATGTTCAGTTGTTCCAAACTGAGTCATATGACCACTTGGAACTGCAAAGGGCACTGAGGAACGTGGTCTCCAGCTTAGCGGCTTTGTTCCCAGGAAGAAAGGATCTGTAGGACAACCAATAGACAGTCACAGCATGTGCCACAATGTCATACTAACATTGAAGTCTTACTGCTGTTATTGTTTTCTTTTGTATTGTTTTTACTTACATCCCACTGTGTTCCAGGAAGGCACTACGGCACCTTCAGTATGTGAGTTAGGAAACCTCATTCAGACGGCCTATTAAGACACACAAGTGATTTTGAACAGGGGAAGCATAATCATCTAATATGTTTCAAAGAAATCCATGCTTGGGTGTAATAGAACAGATACCTGTCATCCAGTAAAATGGTAAGTTACTGTGAGAATGGGACTTAGAACTGTTCTCAAGGGAATAAAGGTGCACACCAGCATCCAAACTTCTAGACATGAGGGAGAAGAGAGAGCCAAGAGAATAAACCCAAAGGAGGGTGATAGTATCTGAAGTCACACCTGTTCTGACTGCAATTCTGCCCAGACTATGTCTGTCCCCTGTCTATGAGTTCCAAATACACCCATTCAAGGCACTTGTCCAGCAGGTTAATTTCAACCTTTGGCTTACAAGGGACTAAAGCTGGATGTGCAAGGTATCCAATTCATGGCAAGATCAGGAGGAGCTAGAAGGCTGAGTCAGGGCTAAAGTGTCATGGGACTCCAAGGGTCCTTGGACAAAAGTGTAATAAGCTGCAAGTTTCAAAGGAGAATGTTCATCTTAACGGAAAAAAAAAAAAAAAAAAGGAGGGAACACAAACCAAGTCAAAGGCCAGGTAGAAATAGAGCTGAATAAAACAAGATGGAAAACAAAGGGAGATGGGTGACTTCTGAGAATGGAACTGGATGGGCACGTTTTCTGGTTGCTGGGCAAGTCCTGTGGGTAACCTGGAATCTCCACAAGAATAAGGGCAGGTGTGGAGAAGAGAAGAACAGAAACAAGGGTTTTGTGAACAGTGTCACTCTTGGAGCTAGAGGCACAGAACCAAATCCCTATTCCTTCTAAAGTAATAGTCACCTCAACACACTCTCTGGGCAAGGATTTAAAAATAACAGTTTGGAATAAATCATAATTAGAAAGCTAATTAACTGAGGCAATGCACAATAAAAGACATAGGCCTTGACTTGTGCCCCTGAAGCCAAGCTGATTTGTGTTTTTGTATTTTTTTTCTTCCAGGAATATAGATTATATCTAAATATATCTCAGTAAACCTAACAAATAAGCATGAACACAATTAAACCACTCCACATAAAGCAAAAAGCCTCACCAGTGTCAGCAAGTGGCAATGTCCTTTTCACTTTAAAGCTTCTATAAAGCCCCAAAGGAAATGCCAGTCAGCAGCCCTTTGTCCTTTTAACCAAGGCCAACAGCTCTCATATTTTTCTGTCTTTGCTCCATACTGCACAGAGTTAGCCTCCAAGTGTGTTGTTTTCTCTGTGCTCACCACAGAATCAGCAGATTATGTACCATAACGATTACGCTCTATTCCTTCATCATTTCTTTTGACAGACAAGAAAGCTTCAGCACTATTTAGTTATGCTCCCCTACAAATATAATAGGTGGAGTTTCAGGCATGCAAAAGAAATGGACTTTTCTAGCTGTTGTAAAGATGCCAGTATGTTGTGGGTTTCCATGACTAGGCACAGCTGAACACCCCGACAGAGCAGCAGGACCTTGTCGGTAGCGCCTTCCTTCTCCACCTTCTGCCCAGGTTCATGAGGCTTTCTCAGTGTGATGGCGCGATCCAGAGCTCAGATTCTGCAGTCACACTGCCTGAGGTCATGTTACAACCCTGCCATCAATAAACTGGTTGGGCGAGTTACTTAGTTTCTTTGAACTTGTTTCCTCATCTACAAAATGAGAACACATCTACTGAAGTTGTGATAATTAAGTGACTAAACTTGTAAAGCCCTTTTGAACAGGTCCTGACACACAGTAAATACTGGGTATGTTAGATGCTATTCCATCTCTGACTGCCTGGTTGCCTACACCAGTGAGAGAGGCAGGAAGGGAAAAGAATGAGGAGGGGGACACAGCCTGAGAAAAACAGGATACAACAAAACCCAGCTAAAACCTAGATGGTGTCAGTGGTGGCCTGGTCATTAACTGATTATACCTTCATTATAATACTGGTTATAATACTAAAAATCGCTCCCCTTTGTGCCATGACAGTTCTGAGGATGACCATAAATGGCCAAAAAGTAAGCAGTGATCAGTTCCTGAAAATTCCCAGCCCCTTCCCCTTAATAGTTAGAACATTCCTTCTACTCATCAGTGTGTGAAATCACCCAGCCCATAAAAAGTAACAGCCCTATACTGCCAGGGCCAATCTTGCCTTCTGAGATGGACTACTTTCTGTCTATGGAGTGCACATCTCTCAAAATAAAACCATTGTCACTCTGCTTGACCTTACTCCTGAATTCTTTGCTGCATGAAGCCAAGGATCCTCACATGGCAGCCATCCCAGGGACTCGCTGGAGACCGGGGTTGTGACCAGCCTCTCGCTCCCCCTTTGCCTGCATTACCTTGACACTCACCCTTCCCTGAGCTTCGACAGTGGTGCAAGACCTCAGATCATCCTGTCTGCCTTAAGCTTCAACTTCCTTTAAGTTCTTCTCTCCACCACTTGACTAGACAGCAGGCTGAGCATGGATCAGAGCAGGTTCAACCCTGTCCACAGAAATCACTTGGGGAACCTTGATATTAGGCAGGTTTGAATGTAGTAGGTCTGAGGTAGCTGGGAAAGATTGAGGACAGATGAAGAAGGGGGCAACAGAGGATGAGATGGTTGGATGGCATCACTGACTCAACGGCCATGAGTTTGAGCAAGCTCTGGGAGTTAGTGAAGGACAGGGAAGTCTGGGATGCTACAGTTCATGAGGTCAGCTGAGAAACTGGACAGCAAGCAACAGAGCCAGAGATTCTGCTCATTCTGCTGGTCTATGGATCACACTTTGAAGAGCAAGAGGTTGGTGTCATTTTAAATCTAGATTCTAATCCTATTAAGAGCTCGAGGACCCAAGGCAAGTTTCTCAACTTCTGCCAGTTTGCTTAAGCTCAAAGGTACCTCACTGGATCAATGTGAGGACTAAATGAATTAATGGTTATAATAAAACATTCAGCAAAGTACCTGGCTGGCAGCAGTATATTTCCAATGATTGGTACCGATTAAGTTGTTAGGAGCAGAGTTATTAGACATTAATTCCTAAGGGCGTTGGCATTTTAAAAGAGGTGACATATCAGCTGAGTTTAAGTGCTTTAATTCCTACTTGCAATGTCAAATAAGAAAACTGTAGGGTGACCCTGGCCACTGGTATATTACTGCAACCAACTTCCAGGTCAAGGGCAAACATGTACAAGAAAAGCTTTACTTTCTAAACAAAATTTCAGTTCTGTTTCCAATAAACAGCACAGAATCTATAACTCCTGAATCTCTTTTCAGCCAGCAGTACAAGACTTCCAAACATTACCAGTGACTTCTGGACAAAATGGAATAACATGAATAGTTATTTCCCACCTGAAACATCCAAACAAACAAAAAGACAAAATATATAAGAGCTTTCAAGACAGCAGAATCAGACAATGAAAAACAGTAATTCTTGAGAGGAGAAGCATATGAGGTAAGATCTATGCTTGCTCTAACTTACTTATTGCCTTGAGAGAAATTCTAGCCCACAGCACAGGGGCTGAGAACCCAAATGGAGCCTAGGAGCTCTTTCAGCTGAGGCAATACGGCTGAAATCCAGGGGGAACTTGGTGGCTAGAGTTTTCAGAGTAGAGTACCAGAGAGAAGACAGCTGCACAGAAAAAAGAGCTCTGGACATCTAAAAAATACAAATTAATCTATACTGACATAAATGAGGTCAAGGAATAACAAAAGAAGGGATTACAAATGAGCAGTAGGAATCGTTGGTGGATGATGGCTATGTTCACTGTCTTGATTCTGGTGTACACTTATGTCAAAACTTTTCATATGGAAACTTTATATGCAGTTTATCATTGGTCAATTATCCTTTAATAAATGATCAAACAAAAAACTTAGGTGGTGCAGAGGTAAAGAATCTGCCTGCTAATGCAGAAGACACTGAAGATGTGGGTTTGACCCCTGGGTTGAGAATATCCCCTGGAGAAGGGAATGGGAACCTATTCCAGTATTCTTGCCTGGGAAATCCCATTGACAGAGGAGCCTGGCAGGCTACTGTCCATGGGGTCGCACAGAGTCAAACACGACTGAGCGTGCACACATCCAACCCTGATTCTAACTGCTTGCCTTACAGGTCCAGGCCATGGCAAAAGTCATTCGGGGAGGATGGCCACACAGCTCAGACACAACTCACTCTGTTCTTTTGATTCTCCGAACTCCGCTCTTGAATTGTGTCACATCTCTCATGCTATGCCTTAAAAACAACTTCAGGATTACAGTTTCACTTCATATATTAGCCTTTAATACTTGGAAGGATGTTTAGCAACCTAAAAGTAACTATCACTAAGAAGCCCCAGAAAATACCTCCCAAGAGTGAGCCTGGTTCGTATAAACACAAAAGCAACAATTTTTCTGGCACCCCACTCAGCAAGGGCAGTGTGCCTAACAGATCTTAAAATTTGGATTGATATCCAGTATAGTGGGACCCTGGAGTTTCTTTTGGACTCCTGGGTCCTTGTTAAATGTACTCCCTCCATCCCTGCCCCTATCAGCCTAAAGATACTTCCCGTTATCTTGTTCCACGAACTCTGCAGAAAGATATACTAGATAACTCACTCCTAGATTTTAAATGTTGGATAAAGCTTATCTCTAAATGAAAAAGCAAACATCTTGTTATCTGGTATGGAGAAGTGAGAAACTACATTTTTTTTCTTTCGCTTCTCCACATTGTGAGCACATGACCCAATTGCACTTGCTGTTCCACCTCACTGCTTTTACCTTGATCTGAGCAACCATCCCCATTCACCTGAATACTGCAGCAGCTCCTTAACTAGTCTCCCTGGGCCCACCTTTGCCCTCCATTAGTCTATTTGCAACACAGCCTCCAGAGCCATCCTTTAAAAACATAAGCCATACTGTGTTAATCTTCTACTTGAAGCCTTTCCTCAGCTCTCATTTCACTTTGAGTAAAATCCAAGTTCTTCAGTGTATGCAAAGCCCTTTGTGCCCTGACCATTGTTACCTCTGACCTCTTGCCCTGTCAAGTTCCTCAGGCTTATTTTTCTTAACCCCCCCTGGCCTCTGCTCCATTCCTGGGACTTGCCAGGTATGTTGCTGCCATAGGACCTTGGCACCTGCCATTCCCTTTGCCTGTGAACTTCTTCCCACCATCGTTAGCACAGTGAACTCCTGCAAGTCTTTGCTCAAATGGCACAGCCTTATGAGGTCCATCTTGACATTCTATTTTAAATTGCAACCCATGCCCATTTATTTTATCTTTTTTGTTTGTTTGTTTATTGTCTGTCCATAAGGGCAGGGATTTTGATATGTTTTGTTCTCTGATATATCCCAAGCTGCTAGAAAAGAGCCTGGCATATAGTAGAAGCTTGATAAATATCTGTGGAATGAGTTACGATTATGTATTCCTTGATCTAGACATAAATTCTTGAATGACCTTGGCCAGCTTGTGTAAATAAGTCAAGGTGAACTTGCATTAGGAGGAAAGAATTCTGATTTTAGGCAGGTTAGGGTGAGTATAGGTCGCCTGCGGTGCAATTTTTAGCCAACCAGGCAGTTAAGCTCTTAGCATTTTAACCATTCTCCTTGAATTGTTTTTACAGTTTTATTATCATGGCTACATAGCTTGTTCTGAGAGGCCCATCTGTCTCATATCTCTTCCCTGCTCCATCTGTCTTCTCATTGCATGCTCTCTCTCCCACTTTCTCTCTCTCTCTGACCTTATGATTTGAATAAGAGCACAATGTCTTTGGCACTATCCAGTATGAATTAAACGCTGAAGGCTCTCTCTGCTGATACAACAAAGAAAAGCCAAGTAAATCAATTAGAGAAATGAGGTAGAAGGGAGGGTGGGGTGAGAAGTTTGTTTGCTTGTTTATTTATTTATGTGTGTGCGTGTTTAAACTTTGTTCCATTCTAAAAAAAGAATTAGAGCTGAGCCAAGGATAGGGTCTTTTTTTTCTTCTTCTTCTTTGAGTCTACGGCAGGGAACTAACAATTTTTAAATATATGCAAATTGTGAAAGGTACTCTGTGCACGCGCACACATACACAAATTAAAATATATGTTAGAGGCGTTTCCCTAGTGGCTCAGTGGGAAAGAATCTACCTGCCAATGCAAGAGACACGGATTCTACCCCTGATCCAGGAAGATCCCACATGCTGTGAAGCAACTAAGCCTGTGCACCACAACTATCGAGGCTGTGCTTAGACCCCAGGAACTACAACTGTAGAGCCCACGTGCCAATTACTGAATACAATTATTGAAGCCCCTTCAAGCTAGAGCCTGAGCGCCACAACAAGAAAAGCCACCATAACGAGAAGCCGCATACCACGAGGAAGAGCAGCTTCCATCCACCGCAACTAGAGAGAAGTCCAAGCAGCAATGAAGACTCAACACAGCCGAAATAAACAAAATTATGAAAAACTATTTCACAGAGATTCGATAAAAATATGTTATATATATATAATGTAAATTTAGAATATTTTAAGTTCAATATCTTTTGCATTATGAAAAATCTCAAATACAAAGGGAATTAGAAAAGTGAACATATATACTTACTATCTACAGTCACAATTTTTAACAACAGGCCATTTTGTTTTATCTCTCTAGATAACTTTTTGCTGAGCTACTAAAAAAATTATAGACATTATGACAATTAACCTATAAGTATTTTAGAATTTCTTTCTAAAAATTAAAGAAATTCCCTACATTCTTTTTGATATTAAAAAATCTGGCCTCTTTTGATACTACATTAACCCTTAGAAACTTCTCAGCTTTCAGGCTCACCTTATACAATCACTGCCACAGACCAGAAATCACCTTTTCCTTTGTAAAGCTGACTCCTTTTAGTAGAAAATAGTATTTAGCAACATAAGTGTCCATTAAGAGATAAATGGAAGAGGATGTAGTATATACATACAATGGAATATTACTCAGCCAGAAAAAAGAATTTGCCCTTTGCAACAATGTGGATAACTTGGAAGGTGAAATAAGTCTGACATAGAAAGAAAAATATTGCATTATATCACTTATCTGTGGAATCTAAAAATGAAAACTAGTGAGTACCATAAAGAAAGAAAGAGACATAAAAATATAGAGAACTAACTAGTAGTTACCACAGGAGAGTGGGGCAACATTGGGGCAGGAGATTAAGATATTAAAAGCCACTATGTATAAAATAAACAAAATACAAGGAATATTGTACATCACAGGGAATATAGTCAATATTTTATACAACTATAAACAGAGTATAAGTTATAAAAATTTTGAATCACTATGTTGTACACCCGAACATAGTATAATATTGCAATTCAACTATATTTAAGTTAAAAAAGAATAAATTATTTCAGTAGTTTATTGTCTTCCAAGAGATTTTGGTTATACCACTGTCCCCCAGGCTTTCCCCTTTCCCTGTAACTCTGGTTACAAAGTCTATCTAGGTCCAGATCAACAGCATTACCACTACCTGTGAACTGGTTAGAAATGCTAATTTTCAGGCCCACCCTAGACTTAATCAGAAACTTTGGTGTGGTGCCCAGTGACCTGTGTTTGCACAGCCCTCAGGAGCTTCTGATTCATGCTGAATTTTGTTAACCAGTGCTCTACATATTAAGATTTCTCCTCTGGGAAGTAAAATTTCCAGAAGCTTCCCCAGTAACAAAAAAGTTTTTGTACTATTGGTCCCCCAACATATATGCATATAAACTTATCCACCAATAATACTTACAATTTTTTCTATGAATATATTTGAAATGAACATACATGATACTACTCCATACATCTCGTCCAATGTAACTTTTTTCACTCAATACTATATTTGATCTATATGACTGTAGGTACTTTTTGTGATAATAAAAGGATTAGAAATGGAGGATATGGAATGAAGAACAGAAAAATGAAATAAAAGAGAAACATATATCAACAATGATGGTGTGCCACAAGCTAAGGAATGTGATCATTCCAAAGTACTTGCTCATATTTCAGTTTTTAAAATCCAGCTACACAGAGTTTTCCTTTCAATGTCATGATCAAACTTGCTCCTAATGATGAAGTGATTCCCAATTTTAAAGTATGTCAGTGATCAGGTTAGTAGTCCATGAAGGATCATGGACTTCAGCATACTTATTCAGCCCCTTTCAGTTCAGTTCAGTTCAGTCACTCAGTTGTGTCCGACTCTTTGCGACCCCATGAATTGCAGCACGCCAGGCCTCCCTGTCTATCACCAACTCCTGGAGTTTACTCACGTCCATTGAGTCAGTGATGCCATCCAACCATCTCATCCTCTGTCGTCCCCTTCTCCTCTTGCCCCCAATCCCTCCCAGCATCAGAGTCTTTTCCAATGAGTCAACTCTTCGCATGAGGTGGCCAAAGTACTGGAGTTTCAGCTTTAGCATCATTCCTTCCAAAGAAATCCCAAGGCTGATCTCCTTCAGAATAGACGGGCTGGATCTCCTTGCAGTCCAAGGGACTCTCAGGAGTCTTCTCCAACACCACAGTTCAAAAGCATCAATTCTTTGGTCAGCCTTCTTCACAGTCCAACTCTCACATACATACATGACCACTGGAAAAGCTATAGCCTTGACTAGATGGACCTTTGTTAGTCTAAAACACCTATATTTTTGTGATAAGGTGGCTGTAATTGATTATGTTGTCTCAGCTTGTGCATATTTATGTTGTCTTGTTCTGTGTTTGCTTTTCCCATACTCAGTAGCCGTTGGCACTTAAAATAGCATGATTCGTAAGGAAGAAGGATACTCCTCCTAATACAAAATTCTCAAGTATTAGGCATAAAGTCCACTCCCAATAGAAATTTACTGTCACACAATTCTGTCCTTATCACTTTTCTTTCTCTATGTTGGCAGTGAGGAGGGTTATTTAAATAATTTGCATGCTGTCAACCATAACCTCTCTGCTGATGATCTACAAGTTCACATCTCTTGTCCACGCTTCTTTATTAGACCTCAGAGCCATATATCTGATAGGTTTGTGGACATCTTTGAGTCCCAGGGGTCCATCAAACTCAACATATCCAACAAGTATCCATCACCCGCATCCCAGAAGCCCCTATCCTCTGATCTCATAATTTGCATAAAATCACTCTTCTCCTAGACAGAAAGGCTATAAACTTCTGATTCCTCTTGGCTCACCAACTGGTGATGAAGTTGTTTCCAATCTGCTTTTAAAATGTCATTTGGCTATAATTCCTTTTCATGCCCACAGTTTCTTTCTAAATTTAGAAGTTGATTATCTCGTATCTAGACAATTGCTGTACATTTTTCCCTTGACTTCAATTTCTTACTTTATTTCTCCTTCCAGAAAATATTTATGACTGACATCCATTGACTATGTACAATTTATAAATTACTGTTTCAACACTCTCCAAATATTATCTCATTTAATCCTATAAGGCATATATCAATGTATATTAATTAATGTAGTTACATATACATTAATATATGTATATGTAGATATATATCATATATACATACATTAATACATTTATATGTAACTATACATACATATGTATATATGAATATATTAACATAATACATATATATTAATATATTAATGTATCATTTCACTCTCCTGATCCAAAACTTTCAGCAGCTCCCCATTTCTTCCCCAGTAAAATCCAAGGCTTTCCCAGGGCTCCCAACATAGATCTCCAAATAAACTTCCCACCATTCCTTCCCATATTCACTGTGTTCCAACCACCTTGGATTGCTGATCATCTCCCTCACACATCATGTGTTCACGGCTCTGCTTTTACCAATGCAACTCCTCAGCCTTTCCAATCTTTACCACCACCTTTTAAACTCCAGCTTCAACAGTATCTCTTCCACCAAACTTAACACATCTACTTCCTCCCTGTGATTACAATCCTTTTGAGGAAAAAAGTCATCTCTTCACTTTTGCAGCTCAATCTACCACCCTTTAGAATTCATGCATGCTTGTGTTCATTCATTCAAAAACATTGCTTAAAAACTTATTATGTTACAGGAACTGGCAGTGAACAACAAATAACACAGTGATTGCCCGTTGGAATTTATAGTCTGAGTGGATATAAAAACTTGTTTATGAAAAATTAGACTGCAGTGTAGCATATGCAGGAAAAAATGGCGATTAATCATGCCTTCCCAGGGCAAAGGCACGTGACAAAGGGCATTTGAGCCAGGTCTTTAAGAATGAGTAGGAGTTCACTACAGGACAAACACAATCTAGGAAAAACAAATAGTATGTCAAGGAGGACAGGCATGAAATAACATGATGTGTTCAAGTAAAGGTTAATAATTCTTAATTATCTCAACTCAACGGTACAGTGGATGGAGATACTACAGACAGGTAGATGTCAATCAGATTGTGCAAGGCCTTAGAAACTATGCCAAGTGAGCATCACTGTAGGAAATTTAAGGTAACACTGGATAAGCACGTCTATTCCAAGACATGCTTGGAACACGAAAAAAGCCTCCTCCTAACCCAGGAGATTCTGAGGCAATCTTCTAAGGAAGACTGCTATATTGAGAGCAGTGTAACTCATGTCACCTTTCAGTGTGTAATACTTTGTTGTTTGAGGGTATTTGCTTGTCTTAATGTGGGAAGAGTTTTTTTTTTACATTGGTTGAATTATTAGTAAAATTATTAGTTTTCCTTAACAGTACAATATGCAAGAAATAAGCCTCAAGCTCAACTGCTTAGGTTAGCATTATTTTTCCAAATCAATTCTTTTACCTCCAAAGGGAAGTCGCTCAGTCGTGTCCAACTCTTTGCAACCCCACGGACTGCAGCCTACCAGGCTCCTCCATCTATGGGATTTTCCAGGCAAGAGTACTGGAGTGGGGTGCCATCGCCTTCTCCAGACTTTACCTCCAAACCTGCCCTTTTAAGAAAATCGAGGATCAATTATTTGATGCACACATATCCCTTCCCCTGCCAACATACCCAGACATAACATGCCCTAGCACCTGGAAGACTTATCTAGACAAAGGAGAGACTTGGAAGTCCTTCAGCGTGGCCACTGAAACCTGGTCCTGCCCTGTCCAGGGGATGCTTCATCACTCCTGTGCAAATGCTCTTGCTTCAGCATGATAGTAGGCTACACAATGAGATCTAGCTCACTCTCCTGAGCTGTGGCTCCCCTAACCACTAATCCATAAATAGGCCAAGAAGAACTTTAGATTGCAGCCACATATTAGAACAGAACCNTTCAGCAGCTCCCCATTTCTTCCCCAGTAAAATCCAAGGCTTTCCCAGGGCTCCCAACATAGATCTCCAAATAAACTTCCCACCATTCCTTCCCATATTCACTGTGTTCCAACCACCTTGGATTGCTGATCATCTCCCTCACACATCATGTGTTCACGGCTCTGCTTTTACCAATGCAACTCCTCAGCCTTTCCAATCTTTACCACCACCTTTTAAACTCCAGCTTCAACAGTATCTCTTCCACCAAACTTAACACATCTACTTCCTCCCTGTGATTACAATCCTTTTGAGGAAAAAAGTCATCTCTTCACTTTTGCAGCTCAATCTACCACCCTTTAGAATTCATGCATGCTTGTGTTCATTCATTCAAAAACATTGCTTAAAAACTTATTATGTTACAGGAACTGGCAGTGAACAACAAATAACACAGTGATTGCCCGTTGGAATTTATAGTCTGAGTGGATATAAAAACTTGTTTATGAAAGATTAGACTGCAGTGTAGCATATGCAGGAAAAAATGGCGATTAATCATGCCTTCCCAGGGCAAAGGCACGTGACAAAGGGCATTTGAGCCAGGTCTTTAAGAATGAGTAGGAGTTCACTACAGGACAAACACAATCTAGGAAAAACAAATAGTATGTCAAGGAGGACAGGCATGAAATAACATGATGTGTTCAAGTAAAGGTTAATAATTCTTAATTATCTCAACTCAACGGTACAGTGGATGGAGATACTACAGACAGGTAGATGTCAATCAGATTGTGCAAGGCCTTAGAAACTATGCCAAGTGAGCATCACTGTAGGAAATTTAAGGTAACACTGGATAAGCACGTCTATTCCAAGACATGCTTGGAACACGAAAAAAGCCTCCTCCTAACCCAGGAGATTCTGAGGCAATCTTCTAAGGAAGACTGCTATATTGAGAGCAGTGTAACTCATGTCACCTTTCAGTGTGTAATACTTTGTTGTTTGAGGGTATTTGCTTGTCTTAATGTGGGAAGAGTTTTTTTTTTACATTGGTTGAATTATTAGTAAAATTATTAGTTTTCCTTAACAGTACAATATGCAAGAAATAAGCCTCAAGCTCAACTGCTTAGGTTAGCATTATTTTTCCAAATCAATTCTTTTACCTCCAAAGGGAAGTCGCTCAGTCGTGTCCAACTCTTTGCAACCCCACGGACTGCAGCCTACCAGGCTCCTCCATCTATGGGATTTTCCAGGCAAGAGTACTGGAGTGGGGTGCCATCGCCTTCTCCAGACTTTACCTCCAAACCTGCCCTTTTAAGAAAATCGAGGATCAATTATTTGATGCACACATATCCCTTCCCCTGCCAACATACCCAGACATAACATGCCCTAGCACCTGGAAGACTTATCTAGACAAAGGAGAGACTTGGAAGTCCTTCAGCGTGGCCACTGAAACCTGGTCCTGCCCTGTCCAGGGGATGCTTCATCACTCCTGTGCAAATGCTCTTGCTTCAGCATGATAGTAGGCTACACAATGAGATCTAGCTCACTCTCCTGAGCTGTGGCTCCCCTAACCACTAATCCATAAATAGGCCAAGAAGAACTTTAGATTGCAGCCACATATTAGAACAGAACCAACCCCCCTAGCTCCCATGTTGGGCTCATTAGGCTAAATGAGCTGCCCAAGGTTACACAGATAGAGAGAAGAATGTTTGCATGCAAAATCAAGTATTCCGATTTCTACTGCTTTTCTCATTAAGCTCTGCTGCCTCCAATAAGAAATGTATTTAGCTACTGTGTGTGCTCATTTGTGTCCAACTCTTTGTGACCCCACCAGGCTCCTCTGTCCATGGGATTTCCCAGGCAAGAACACTAGAGTGGATTGCCTTTTCCTCTTCCAGGGGATCTTCCCCACTCAGGGATCGAATCCAAGTCTCCTGCATTGGTGGGCAGATTCTTTACCACTTTGCCACCTGGGAAGACCTTGACAGCTAGGAAATAAGCCTTGATATCTACAAAATAAGCCTTGATATCTACAAGGGATTTTGTGAGACAGCTGAGCCTTCAGGATAATTAAGTCCCAGAACAAGTTACTAAGAATCTCTTATCATAAGAGGTCCTGCTGATCTTCTTTTGAAAGGAAGGATTCCTTGAGTCTGGAGTGGATAGTCTCATCTGCATTTGGTAGCTTATAGTCCATGACCTTGAGCTTGCAAGGATTTGGGACATGTCTTCCAACACATCATGCAAAGCTACTTTTCTGCCTCACTGACCTGCTGGCATCATGCAGGGAGAAACTTTATAATGCTACACTTGTTAGATCAAAATAGGCACTTCACAAGAGATGAACAAACATCAAGATTTCAGAATGCATCATATTTGGATGAAAATTATCAGAAATTACTTTTAACAGCTGAGATGTATAGTATATAAACCATTAGCAATTTGTTTGTCCTTCAGCCATATGGTGGAACATACATGTCCAACCACATGAATAAGGATATGATGATAAACCCTTCAAATTATAGTGTTCTGTATATAGTATAACTCTTTATTAAAACATATAATAAAATAACAAACATGGATGGTTTTGAGGGTTAAGATCAAAAGACATTGCCTCTAATTTGAAAAAGAAACTTTAAAACTGACAAAAAGAAATGTATTTTCAAATTGAGTTGTTTCTCAAATTATTAGTGTTTCAGTGTGTCCCCCATCTCACTTTTTAGTCAACAGTTTATCTGAAATCCCCAAGGGTGGTGTGGTTCCCTCTACGAAGATATGGTGCATTCAATAGGACGCGAGGAGGGCAAAGGGAGGCTAGGGATAGAGAACTGGACCAGGAGGGGATGGACTCCCATGCTTAGCTTCGCAGTGTTGGAACCATCACCCAGTTCTAGGGTTCAGTTTGCTCACTTGAGAATGGAGTAGGTGGTGGAGGAACTGAATTAGTCAACATTCAAGATTCTTCCCACTGTGAGATTTTTGTTTGACAAGTTGATTAAATTCTCAGAATGCTAGCTTCCTGATCCAGCAGGTGAGGGCTACTTTGCACGGCTGTGCAGAAGATTAAACACGTTGCCTGTGCAGTTGTAAGTGTCTCCACGAGGCCCTGTCGTTCCAGTGAAGAGACTGAGACGGCTTCCCATGAGGCTGAAGCAAGGGTTTGGACTACATAATGTTTCTCATGAAAAGTTTTTAGTGAATTTTTTTAAAAATAAAGGCATAATTCTCAGTATTGTGGTGATAATAAAGGATGAGAGGAGAGGGAATAAATTCAACAATTCAATACCCCATGTACATCATAGAGATGTAAAAAATATCTCCAGTTCAGGAAACAAAGACTTAAAAGCCAGTGATTCTGGTACACACAAGACCAATAGCCCGCTGCTGCTGCTGCTGAGTCGCTTCAGTCGTGTCTGACCCTGTGCGACCCCACAGACGGCAGCCCGCCAGGCTCCCCCGTCCCTGGGACTCTCCAGGCGAGAACACTGGAGTGGGGTGCCATTGCCTTCTCCAATGCGTGAAGGTGAAAAGAGAAAGTGAAGTCGCTCAGTCGTGTCCGACTCTGTGCGACCCCATAGACGGCAGCCCACCACCGGGCTCCCCCGTCCCTGGGACTCTCCAGGCGAGAACACTGGAGTGGGCTGCCATTTCCTGCTCCAATGCATGAAGGTGAAAAGAGAAAGTGAAGTCGCTCAGTCGTGTCCGACTCTTAGCGACCCCATGGACTGCAGCCCACCAGGCTCCTCCGTCCATGCGATTTTCCAGGCAAGAGTATTGCAGTGGGGTGCCACTGCCTTCTCCAGACTAATAGGCTAACGGGTATTAATACTATAAGCTGTTTAGAATTCAACCCTATTGCAACTCTATCAGGTAGGTTCCCTTCTGGGTGACTACAAATGTCACTTGGCATTACCACATTTATAGTCAGATGCTTGGGTGCACGCCCAAAACACCTACATTCCTCCTCCCCCGCCCCCATCTTTGACGGTAGCAAGTCTCTCTCCTTTCCTGCAAGCTGACAAAACAAAGCCTACCTTCTGGCTCACATGTACCACATGTTGGGCACATACAGCAGTTTATGAAAAGGCAGACTTTTGCTGCATAGGAGAGTATTTTAGCTGCTACTTGGAGTTTATAGACAAGATAAATTCTGATTTTAAATTTGGGTTACATAAGAAGGCTTATTTGTTCTTCATAACTCTTCTATAAAACAATACTAAGTATATACCTAATCTGAAAGAAAGTTAAGACCTTGCTTAAATTCCCAAATAACATTGTTTGTGTCTAACAAGATCACACCACGGATAGTGTATGCACACATATTTCTTAATCTATCAACAGAGATCAACAAAATCAGATTTGTTTAGAGAGATACGGATACTTCAAGTCAGTAATGCATGTCTGTAATGCAAACAAAACAGGCACTGAGGGGGAAAAAATCCTTTGCCTTACTTGAGAGAGAGGAGCAATCCAGGGGACTGGCCTGCAAGGGAAGTCTGCGGCTCTAGCTGCATCTCAATGCAGTGCTTAGTTTATTCACCAGGGGTCATCAAAGGTCTGGATTTTCTTTGTCTACTTGTTGACTCTTAAATGTACACTGTACACTTAAGAACTACTGACTTCTTTCCATTTGTGCATTAGGAAATGTGGCTTGCAATTCCTTCCCCCCACCACACCAGGCCCATCCCTACTACTTAGCACAGAGCTGTTTCTCTTTATAGACCTCTACCAACACACTGCAACAAGAAAGTTAGATGCATAATGAAAATGCCTTTTCTACGAAAAGCATCTATTAAAAAGGAGGAAGACCCAGAGGGATGGTACGGGAAGGGAGGAGGGAGGGGGTTCAGGATGGGGAACACGTGTATACCTGTGGCGGATTCATGTTGATGTATGGCAAAACCAATATTGTAAAGTAATTAGCCTCCAATTAAAATAAATAAATTTATATTAAAAAGGGAGGAAGATGAAACATGATATCTAATTGTTTTGTTTTAATAACCTTTGATTCCATTTTTTAAAGTTGGAAAATGGAAGGCTTAGAACACTACTGTTTCCTAGATCCATGAACTGAACTGCACGCTTGGAAAGCAAGTGCGTTGACTCCCTTTCATCTGTAGCTGGGTTCCTCAAGGGCCAGAGGTGGCCAACAGAAGGACAAGTTAACATTACTCTGTGAAACTTTTTCAGTCCCATTGAACAAGTAAACAGGGGAAGTTTTTGATGAAGATTTGGCCTTGGCATAAAGGACAAGGGTCCCATGGATCTTGGAAACCCTAACGGACTGGACTGAAGACCTCTTTTTGAGCAGCTCAGGGTATTTATCTCAATTTTTCTGTAATATCCTTAAATGTCTTTAGCATGAAGCTTTGGAGCCAAATGAATTCTTTCTTACTTTGTATCCTCTGAATAAACCAAACTGCATCCTTTGAAAGCTCAAAAATAAACCATAATTCAGCCACAATGAGAAGTAGATTCAGTTTGCAGAATTCTTCCAGGGTTGCATAGCTCCTATTTAAAAATTGACAGTGGCTCCGTATACCCTTCCTCCTGCCCCCAAATAGTCATAAAAACAGGAAAAAAGGAAATGCTTTGCTATTCAAGGCATTTGATCTATATTACTTTCATGCTGTCTTTTAAAATGCAAAAATCATCTAGTGGTAGAATGTAAGAGCTGGATGAGGCTACAAACTCCAATTCAATCCTCTTACTTTACAGGTTTGCAAACTGAGCCTCAGAGAAAGTAAGTACTGCTTTGAGTCATTTGGTGACCAAAATGGACCTATTCACTCTATTCTATGGCACTCTTTCCAAATAAAATGAGGGGAAGACTTATAATACAAAATATATAAGGTAATACTGTTGAAAAGGCAGTCAAGACCATGGAAAGAAAGAGGAAGTCAATTCTGACCCAGAGCACAGTTGATAAATCTGGTCCTGAGCACCTAGGCCAAAGGCAGCACACAGGTCTCCCAACCCCAAAATGGCTAGTTATCTTCCTTTGCGCTTGTCAGTGGTTAAATAAAAACACTATGAGACACACAGGACCACAGTTGTGTCAACAGAATAAGATGGCTTGCTAAGACTTGTTATGAAGAGAGACTGTGAGTTGATACAAGAATCCTGGTTAGGCTTCAGTTCAGTTAAGTTCAGTTTAGTCGCTTAGTCGTGTCCAACTCTTTGAGACCCCATGAATTGCAACTCTCCCTGTCCAGGCCTCCCTGTCCATCACCAAACTCATGTCCATCGAGTCAGTGATGCCATCCAGCCATCTCATTCTCTGTTGTCCCCTTCTCCTCCTGCCCCCAATCCCTCCCAGCATCAGGGTCTTTTCCAATGAGTCAACTCTTCGCATGAGGTGGCCAAAGTATTGGAGTTTCAGCTTCAGCATCAGTCCTTCCAATGAACACCCAGGACTGATCTCCTTTAGGATGGACTGGTTGGATCTCCTTGCAGTCCAAGGNTCCCAGCATCAGTGTCGTTTCCAATGAGTCAGTTCTTCGCATCAGGTGGCCAAAGTATTGGAGTTTCAGCTTCAGCATCAGTCCTTCCAATGAACATCCAGGACTGTTCTCCTTTAGGATGGACTGGTTGGATCTCCTTGCAGTCCAAGGGACTCTCAAGAGTCTTCTCCAACATTACAGTTCAAGGCCATCAATTCTTCAGCACTCAGCTTTCTTCACAGTCCAACTCTCACATCCATACATGACCACACCACCATAGCCTTGACTAGACGGACCTTTGTTGGCAAAGTAATATCTCTGCTTTTCAATATGCTATCTGGGTTGGTCATAACTTTCCTTCCAAGGAGTAAGCATCTTTTAATTTCATGGCTGCACTCACCATGTACAGTGATTTTGGAGCCCAAAAAAAGAAAGTCTGACACTGTTTCTACTGTTTCCCCATCAATTTCCCATGAAGTGATGGGACCGGATGCCATGATCTTCGTTTTCTGAATGCTGAGCTTTAAGACAACTTTTTCAATCTCCTTTTTCACTTTCATCAAGAGGCTCTTTAGTTCCTCTTCACTTTCTGCCATAATGGCTATCATCTGCATATCTGAGGTTATTGATATTTCTCCCAGCAATCTTCATTCCAGCTTGTGCTTCTTCCAGCCCAGCGTTTCTCATGATGTACTATGCATAGAAGTTAAATAAGCAGGGTGACAATATACAGCCTTGACGTACTCCTTTTCCTATTTGGAACCAGTCTGTTGTTCCATGTCCAGTTCTAACTGCTGCTTCCTGACCTGCATACAGATTTCTCAAGAGGCAGGTCAGGTGGTCTGGTATTCCCCTCTCTTTCAGAATTTTCCACAGTTTATTGTGATCCACACAGTCAAAGGCTTTGGCATAGTCAATAAAGCAGAAATAGATGTTTTTCTGGAACCTCTTGCTTTTTCCACGATCCAGCAGATGTTGGCAATTTGATCTCTGGTTCCTCTGCCTTTTCTAAAACCAGCTTGAACATCTGGAGTTTCATGGTTCATGTATTGCTGAAGCCTGACTTGGAGAATTTTGAGCATTACTTTCCTAGCATATGAGATGAGTGCAATTGTGTGGTAGTTTGAGCATTCTTTGGCATTGCCTTTCTTTGGGATTGGAATGAAAACTGACCTTTTCCAGTCCTGTGGCCACTGCTGAGGTTTCCAAATTTGCTGGCATATTGAGTGCAGCACTTTCACAGCATCATCTTCCAGGATTTGAAATAGCTCAATTGGAATTCCATCACCTCCACATAGTAATGCTGTCTAAGGCCCACTTGACTTCACATTCCAGATGTCTGGCGCTAGGTGAGTGATCACACCATCGTGATTATCTGGGTCCTGAAGCTCTTTAAGAAATTATGAATGTCAGGAGTCTCCAAGAAGTAAAGATGAAAAACCAGCTTGCTCTACCCAGAGTGTTGGCACCAGTTGAGTGATGTTGCCTTGGAACCCTGAGGAGCCCTCCCTGTCATCCTGTTTTTTGGCCATAGTTGCTTAAATTCAAAGCTGGCCAGAAACCTGTGATTTCTAGCCTGATGAGTAGAGATGAGTTAGGCCAAGTCACTGTTGATGATCTGCAGAATTTGAGCAACAATTTGCAAGAGGCTGAGGCAATTAGCAATTGGATATGAATCTTAAGACTCAATGAGATAAAGCAGGAGCCACAGAAAGCTGAGTTGTTTTAAACCAAAACCATAAAAGAACAGGAAGTATGAGTAATCCAGGAAACTAGGAACAAGGTCTGAATGGTGCAGATGCACTAAGATGTAGAGACCTTGAAGACAGACGAAGCGCAAAGCCTGCCTTAGTCCCTAGCAGCCTTGTAGCTCCAGTCCATTTGTAATTGTACAATAAATCTTTTTTTTTTTTTTTTTAGTTAACTTGAGTGAATTTCTGTTTTTTACAACCACAAAAGCTAAATGTTTGGTAGGAACTTGGCTAATCTCTGACATCACCTCAAAGAGACCATTACTCATTGAAGGGCCGTGCACCCCTTTATGGAGTCTGCTCTTTCTCTCAATCACTGTCTCTCCAGCTACTGAGGATGCATCTTACTTCCTGGCTACTGTGATTGACTATTTCCCTGATTATAAACTTTACTCCATGTTTCATCATTTCAGAGCCATCTGGGAGTTCAGTCACTCAAATAATGAGACAGTAAGTAAAATGGCTTACCCAGCGGCCTTTCCTGGTGGCTCAGTTGTAAAGAATCCGCCTGCCAATGCAGGAGACGTGGGTTCAATGTGTGCTCCAGGAAGACTGCATATGCTGCAGGGCAACCGAGCCTCTGCACCACAACTACTGAGCCTGTGCTCTAGAGCCTGGGAGCCTTAACTCTTGAAGCCCACACATTCTAGGGCCCGTGAGCTGCAACTATTGAGCCCATGTGCTACAGCTACTGAATCCACATGCCTAGAGCCTGTGCTCTGCAACAAGAGAAGCCACTGCAATGAGAAGTCTGTGCACTGCAACCAGGGGAAAGCCCAGGAACAGCAGCAAAGACATCGTGCCACCAAAAATAAAATACATAAGCAAAATTGCTTTTAAAATGGCTTACAGCGCTTCCTTCAGCTAATACCCTTCATGGGTATCTTTAGTTATTTTACTTACACCTGAATATGGCAATCCTACCACAGTGAGGGAGCCAGTAGGAAGGATGGCTAGAGTATAGATTCTGAATACCCATCTTCCTTCAGTACAGAGTAGCATACTCTACCCTTCCCAAATCCTTGCCCAACACTGTCATTTCCCCCATGTCACTGATATTGCATTCATATATATGTCAATTCATTAAAAAAATCAATTGAGTACTTCCTGTGTTACAAGAACTATGAATAAATAGCCTAAAGTTTTGTACAAGAGGCAAGTAACAATGGACAATGATAATGCATGCATGTGTGTACACTAAGTCCCTTCAGTTCAGTCAGTTCAGTCGCTCAGTCGTGTCTGACTCTTTGTGACTCCATGAATCGCAGCACGTCAGGCCTCCCTGTCCATCACCATCTCCCGGAGTTCACTCAGACTCACGTCCATCGAGTCAATGATGCCGTCCAGCCATCTCATCCTCTCTGGTCCCTTTCTCCTCCTGCCCCCAATCCCTCCCAGCATCAGAGTCTTTTCCAGTAAGTCCCTTCAGTAGTGTCCAATCTTTGCCACCTATGGACCATATTTCGCTGGGCTCCTCTGTCCATGGGATTCTCCAGGCAGAATATGGGAGTGGGTTGCCATTCCCTTCTCCAGGGGATCTTCCTGACCCAGGGATTGAGCCTGAATCTCATAAGTCTCCTGTATTGGCAGCTCAGTTTTTACCACTAGTGCCACTTGGGAAGCTTACGTAATTATAACATTGTGTGGTAAGTTTGTACTCAAGGAGTTGGCAAACTTTCTCTGTAAAAGGCCAAATAGTAAATATTTCAGGTTTTGTGGGCCACACAGCTTCTGTTGTAACTACACAACTCTGCCACATGAAAGCAGTGATAGGCAATATGTGAATAATTGCATCTGACTTCATTCTGATAAAAATTAATTTATAAAAACAGGTGCTTAGATAAATTTAGTCCACAGGACATAATTTGCCAACCTCTATACGAGGGTAAGAATATTTGTTTATTCAACAGTTATTTGTTGAACACTCATAGCATTTATTTTTCTAAGTGCTAGGGTAAAATAATAACCCAAACATACAAAAACTCCCTCTCTAATGGAACTTGCATTCTAATGGAGAATATGGACATTAAGCAAAAATTAAAAATATGTAGCCTGTTAGTGTCAGATTCTAAAAAGAAAAATAAAACAGAGAAGAAATCATGACGAGTTAGAGGAACTGGGATTTTAAGTGAGGTCACCAGGAAAGGCTTCACTAGAAGGTGACTGAAAAAAAGCTTGGAAGGAAGTGGGAACACTAGCTATGTAGGAATCTGGAGGATGAACATTCCAGCAGAATGAAAAGTCACTGAAAAGTTTATGCAGCAGGCGTGTGTCTGTTAAGCCAAGGGACAATGAGAAGGCCACTGTGGCTGGAACGGAGCAAACAAGGGAGGCCTGGTGGGAGATGAGGCCACAGAGTAAGTAGTACCCGACCAGTGAGGGCCCCGTCGGTCATTGCACTGCTGCTGGCCTTGACTCTGAGTGAGCTGGGAAGCTACTGCAGAATCTGGGCAGAAGAATGACTTGATCCGAAGAGTAGTCTACTAGGGCTACTCTGGCCTGCTATGTTAAAGACAGACCAAGGCGGGGCAGGGGTGGTGTGCAAGAGTAAAAGTGGGGAGACCCCTTAGGAGGCTATTGTAGTGACACGGGTGAGAGACAATGGGATCAGAGCAGCGTGATGGCAATAGGGGATGAAGTGGTACAAATGAAATGTTGTGTATGTGTGTGTGTGTGTGTGTTAGTCACTCAGTTGTGTCCACCTCTTTGAGACCCTATAGACTGCAACCCACCAGGCTCCTCTGTCCATGGGATTTCCCAGGCAAGAATATTGGAGCAGATTGACATATCCTTTTCCAGGGGATCTTCTTGACCCAGATATCCAACCCACGTCTCTTATGTCTCCTGCATTGCAGGCAAATTCTTTAGCCACTGAGTCATCGGAGAAGCCCATCTGAACGAGGGATCAAGTGAGAGGAAATGGCAGCCCGCTCCGGTGTTCTTGCCTGGAGAGTCCCAGGGAGAGGGACCTGGAGGGCCATAGTCCATGGGCTCACAAGAGTCAGGCATGACTTAGCAACTAAACCAGTCCTAGAGAAGAAAATCAGGCCTACTGCTGCAGATAGAGCTCCTGAAGAGAAGTGAGGGATGCATGAGGGTTCAGAAAATAAGTGAGTCAGCATCTTCCTCCTGAGGGTGAAACAAATCTTCCAAAAAACCCATGATGGCCAAACTACATATTCCATCCACTCCCCAACCTACTTCTCTGTGACTTCTATTCTGTCACTAAAGTAAAATGCAAACAGAGTTACTAGAGGAGGGAAAAAAAAGGAAAACATGTGTAAGTGTGCAGCTGTCTTTCAGATTCCTAGGCTTAAATTCTAAGAAAAGATCCTTAAGTGAAATCTTCTGAGACAGACTGGCATCTGGCCAGGGTACTAGGGCCAGCACCCCAGCTCCTAGGAAAATACCCAAGTATCTTGAACAACTGAATGTGTTTGGAGACCAGGGTCTCTCCTAAAATTTTTCTAAGAGGAAATATTTTTAACCCAGACATACCACAAGGCTCTCTCACAAGTCGGCCTATTTGGCTAGAAAATAGCCCCAAAAAGGAGAAAAACAACCTCTCCCCACTCACCTGGGGAGAGGGATTCACTGAGCCATTTAGGTGAACAGAAAAATTATGGATATGATTTATTCCATAAAATAGTACCTATTGAAACTATGGAGAATTTGGCCTGTAGGAAAGCAAATGAGAGACATTTCTACTTGTTAGTACACTTTCTGAGCTTACCTGCAAGTTATTCTCATATGCCCTCCCTTCTATTCCCTTTGCCAGGTAAAGTGCGTATGAGAAGGTGAGATTTGTTTCTTTAGAGTTTGTGTGGCCTGTGCATATTGCAGTGGAGGGGTTCAGAGGTTTTCTTGCTGTTTGGTTTTAAAGTTTCTCCTTCATTTATTTTCTCTCTGCCCTCTTCTACCCCCTTACACTTATTTTCCTCATCCATGATTTTTTTGGCTACAGGGAACTTTGAGTCCCAACTTCAAAAGAAACCTGTAATGAAGCCTGGCTGATGTTTAACAGATCTGCTGCTGCAGGGGCCCAGTCCAACTGTTCCTTTGGCTCAACAGCCACAGAGGGTGAGTGAGCAAAGCACAGCTAAACCAGAGCGCCCAGCTCTGTGCAGCACTGACTTCTCCACCTGTTCCCTTGGATGTCATGTGCATCTGCCCTCCTGTCCTGAGATACACATCCAAGAGCATGCAACTGCAGGCCCCACTCTCTGGCACACTCCTTTAGGACACCTCCCAGTCTACCCTCTTGAGGACCTGTTTAGAGGGAAGTGGACCATGCTCTGGGGCTTCCCAGGTGGTACTAGTGGTAAAGAACCTGTTTGTAAATGCAGGAGACACAAGAGACGTGGGCTCGATCCCTGGGTCAGGAAGGTACCATGGAGGAGGGCATGGCAACCCACTCCAGTATTCTTGCCTGGAGAATCCCCATGGACAGAGGAGATGGGTGGGCTACAGGTTATGGTGTTGCAAAAGAATGAGACATGATTAAAGCAGCTTAGCACAAATGCAGGCCTGGACCACGCTCTAGCACTGCTATATACAATAGTCTTGATGCCCTCAAACTCCTCCCCATCAAAACTCAGGCAGTGAGGCAGAGAAGAGACAACGAGGCACCAAGACACAGAGACCTCAGCCCACCACGGGCATCAGAAAGCAAATGCATGCTGCCGTCATCCCATTGTCTGCTTCAGAGCATGGTGACACTAGGTGGCTGATGACTCGCTGAAACTATGCTCAGTCATTTATTTTTATTTGGTGATTGTCCTCCTCCACATGATAATAGGGTGATGAAATCTGACAGAAACCAAAGCAAAGAGGTAAACACAATGTTTTAGATTTGGTAGGATACTAAACTCATGTGAAAAGGGGAGGTAGAGCAAGGGATGGAAAGTAGATTCAGCAGCAAAGCACCCTTCATCTCCGGGACATAATTTTAGAGAGAAAAACAAAAATAAGTCATGACCAAAAAAGAAGCTTCAGACTGCAAAGGTCAGGGAAGCTGGGTTTCCCTTAGGGCATAGACATTCCCTTGACTTGGCTTTCTAAGATGCGTCAAAGGGCGTAGCCAACGACATTTGGGATTTTACTAAAGAGGACTTTCAAGCCCTCTTTCCCACAACAATTGTAGACCTTCTGTTAGGGTAGCTACGATGTAGAAATAGACATCTGGCCTATGTAGCCTTCACTTTCCACAAGCCAAGTTTCTCTGTCTTGGTAATTCTGTTCAACTGGCTGGGTAATGTTATCTATAATTCATATCTCCTTCTGACCATTCCTGAGTCTGATAAATACTCTCCTTTTGATAGGTGCATCTGGGTTACAGATGTTTGGTGCCAGATTCCTCAGACTCTCTCCTCCTCTCAGAGCCTTTGGGAGAGGAACTCCTTTGGCCTACATTTCTGGTTTCTTGCTGTGGGTGGGGAAGATATTAAGTAGGATTGGAAAAATGAAGAGGATTGTTCATAGAGCCATCACTGTACTTGCATGTTAGTAATCTGTCTGGAAGTGTGTCCCCCACCTTCCAACCAATGCCTACTAAACTGTGAGTTCCTGAATAGACGGATTCTGTGCCCGGCACACTCTGCTCCTCAAAAAATGTCTGATAAAACATTTCTTGAAGTTGGGTTCTTCCCAGTCACAGAATAAAGGAACTGTGAACTTGAGCACTGTGATTTAATTGTAACAATATGGATGCTATGCCATGCCTTGCCATGTGGTACCTGAATGCTTAGTCATGCCCAATGCTCTGTGACCCTTTAGACTATAGCCCACCAGGTTCCTCTGTCCATGGGGTTTTTCCAGGCAAGAATACTGAAGCAGGTTGCCATTTCCTTCTCCAGAGAATCTTCCTGACCGAGGAATCAAACCCATGTCTCCTGTGTCTCCTGCACTGAAGGTGAATTTTTACTTGCTGAGCCATCAGGGAAGCCCAATAGAAATGCTAGATACTGGTAATTTAGTTCAGAGACAATCACTAACTCCACTAAGTCATAGGCCCTCATAGAAATCCAGAGATCTACATCTCTGTGAAACCAAAGTCCTTTCAAACAATCTAAGCCATGGCACAGAAAAGCAGTCTACACTCTATGTTCTGCTTTTAGTGGCTCAAACTGGATTTAAACCCAGATATTTAGATAAAATTATTAAACCCCTCCACTAAAATATGAACACTTACTCTATGTATTCTTTATATTTGTCCCTTTGCTTGACTTACTGTGTCTGGCACATCAGAAAAACTTGATAAATAACTGTTTTTCAAAATATGGTTCTTGCCAATAAGAGTTATGAGAAACATTCAATGTTTTTAATAATAAAAATTCAGCACAAGAAATACAAAGCAGAGAAAATAGAGTATGAATAAAAGGTCTGTACATGAAATAAGTATAAGGAAACTGAGAAAAAGAAAACCTATCCTCTCCACTGTCTTCAGGTTTCTCCCCCTAAAAGAAGAAATTCACAAATAAGTATCCTTTTTAAAAATCATAATAATAGGGCTATAAAAGTGTGTTTCTTATTGTGAATAAGCACTATACACTTGAGAAAATCCACCAGCATGAAAGACAGATCAGAATTAAGAGAGGGAAAAAAAGGAAAAATAAAAGTTTACTACAGATGAATCAGATATACTGCACTGGGAAAAAAATTCAGAATTCATCTTACTTTTAGCCTCAGAAAATGGCTGCATCCTTAAAAATAGACTAATATAGAAAAATCAGAGTAAAGTCTTAAATATATGATTGCTAAGATTAAAAGATAAATTCAGCAGAAGATTTAGAAGATAAACTCAAGAAAATCTCCAAAAAATAGAACTATAAAATAAATTCAGAAGATTTTAATCTTAGCAATATGATTGCTAAAATTAAAAAATAAATTCAGCAGAACATTTAGAAGATAAACTCAAGGAAATCTCCAAAAAATAGAACTAAATAACAATGAGATAGAACATTTATAGTAAATTTCAGAGGGGAAAAAGAGATAGGAGAATTAAGAAATATCAATCTAATAATTTCAGAAAATTTGCCAGAGATAAGGATGGCATCACCAACTCAATGGACATGAGATTGAGCAAGCCCTGGGAGATGGTGAAGGACAGGGAAGCCTGGCATNAAGAATAACTGAAAGAACTGGGAGTGTTTAGCCTAAAATTGAGAAGATGTTAAGGCAGCATGTTAGCTTTCTATAATAATCAAAATATTAAGAGAAAGTTCAGCTCTGTAGAACCATAACCTTGTAGATAGAAGTTGTTAATAGCCAGGTGAAAATTAACACAACTAAACTCTTCCCATCAACTGAAGGGGTTGTCTTATACCTTTAGTAATTTCTTACCAAAGCCTTTTGCTTGAGGCTGGATGGCCATCTTACAGGGCTATTGCAGAGAGGACTCTTGAAAGGGACAGATGTAGCATTAGATGATTGCAAAGCCCTCCTGCTCAAACACTGTAGATGTGATATAGAATTAGATGTGTATAATCCACAATAGCAATCTGAGGACATCTTTATGCCCACATACTCAGTTGCTCAGTCATGTCTCCTCTTTGTGACCCCAAGGACTGCAGCCTGCCAGGCTCCTCTGTCCATGAAATTTTTCAGGCAAGAATACTGGAGAGATTGCCAATTTCCACTCTAGGGGACCTTCCCAACCCAGGGATTGAACCTGTGTCTCTTGCAGCTCCTGCACTGGGAGGTGGATTATTTACCACTGCACCACCTGAGAAGCCCGAGTGCTTTTACAGTCAGAGTAAACCAGATGTGGAACAACTAAATGTGACTGTTTTTCTTTGCAATTCTACTCATCAAACTTGAGCCTTTTATCCTTCCTGCCCCACATACAGTGCTGACCCACTTCCATATCCTTTTCATCCAGAGCACTGAGCAAAATACACTTGAAGAATAATAATAGACTTTCAGCCAGTCTAGAGGATATATTGATACAATTATGCTATATATTCCAGCAAACTGCAAATAACAGTAGATTTAATCTCTTTGTGACTCCATGGACTATACAGTCCATGGGATTCTCCAGGCTAGAATACTGGATTGGGTAGCCTTTCCCTTCTCCAGGAGATCTTTCCAACCCAGGTCTCTTGCATTGCAGGCAAATTCTTTACCAGCTGAGCCACAAGGGAAGCCCAAGAATATTGGAGTGGGCAGCCTATCACTTCTCCAGCAGATCTTCCTGATTCAGGAATCAAACCAGGGTGTCCTGCATTGCAGGTGGATTCTTTACTAACTGATCTATCAGGGAAGCCCATATTGATACAATTATGCTATATATTCCAGCAAACTGCAAATAACAGTAGATTTAATCGGATAATTATTTGCCTATCATGTAAAGGAACTCAAGCATAGGCATTTGAACTGGTATAGGATCTCCATGGTCATGACAAAGACTCAGAGGTCTAGCTTTCTATCTCATTATCTAAGTGTGTGGTTTTCACCTCATGGTCCAAGATAGCTGCTGGAGGCTCTGCCCACATCCCAGACAGCAGGAAGAGGAAAGCAGAGAGAGGCACACCTCTCTTCTTTTGAGCAACTTTACTTGAACTCTCATAAAATATTTTCACCACATCTCATCAGCCAGATACAGATTCAAAGAAGGCAACCACACAAAATTATCTGGACAGCACCAGGCCAGCTAACACTAAGGCTTCTGTTACTATGAGAAAAGAAAAGAATGTCAGGGGGTGGCTGACAATTTCTCCTTAAAAAAAAGTTTAGGTATTGTAAAAAACAACATAATATTACTGTCTGGATTTCTGTTTCCTCAACATTTTAAAGTAAATCCACTTAAAGCAGATGCTACATTCTTACAGTAAGTAGTGAAGGAAACACATTGCTTCCAAATTGGGAAAGGAGTACATCAAGGCTGTATATTGTCACCCTGCTTATTTAACTTATATGCATGACAAGGAAGCCTGGCGTGCTGCAGCCCCTGGAGTCACAAAGAGTTGGACATGACTGAGTGACTGAACTGACTGACTGAGTGAAGGAAGAATTTCAGGTGCAATTTTACCTCCAAAAATGATACTAAAATTCTGAAAATTATTTTATCTGATATTTAATAAGATTCAGGTTTCATCAATTATTTTTCAGTTTTTTCCAAGAATGAAATGCTGATTATTTAATCTGATGTCAACCTGATGAAAATAATTATCTAACATTTCTTTGTTTCCTTTGTCTTTTCCTGTTTGATTGCAGAAAGAATTTCTGTGTGAAAATATGCATCACTTTTACCAAGAGCCTCTTTTAGGCCTTTGATATTCAAATCATTCTTAGAGAAGCTATCCTAGTATCAAAATTCCACATGTTTTACCAAAGATTTTTCTCTGGTCTACTTCTGCTAGACCCTCATAGGTCAGGAACTTTGAAAGTGATAGAATGAATTTTTCAACAGTACTTTAATTAGTGTCATGAAATGTTGTACCACTTGCAAGATATGCAAACTCTATTTGCATTGGTTTTTATTACCAGATGTTCACAATTTATTAGGATGGATTGGTAGAAATAGACACTACTCTTTAGCAAGAAGGATTTTTGAATGTGTATTAACATAAGTCATTGGCAAGTGTTTTTGCATCATGAAGACTCTTGTTTCCATTGATAGTCTTATAAATACAGTTTTTTAGATAACACAGTTTTGGATAGTGAGGACTTTCTATTTTTTGCCCTGTATGTTGTACTTCAGTTACAAAGTTAGGAAAAGAAATAGAAATCATGTGCATGTGTGTACACGAAAGGAGAGAATTAATCTACCATATAGCAGGTGCTATTCTAGAAAGTATTTTGCATGCTATTTCATATAATCTTCCCAATAAGCCTATATAATAAAGTCTTAATTTCAATTTATAAATCAGAAAATTTATAGAATCTCAATAATTTACAAGTATAAACAGCATGGTAGTGTTCTCATTGAAGGCCAGGAATGTCTGCCTCCAAGGCCTATGCTCTTCACTCTAGAAATATGTTATGCTTCAAGTTTTTGATCAACTTGTTTTTAAGGACTGTCATTGTAAATGGAAAGAACAAGAAGGATAGAATGTTTCTTTCTAGTCAGTTTAAAACAAACCAGGCTTGAAACTTCCTTCAAGGCTGCAGGCCTTAATATCTTTATGTATTTCTTAGTGCCTTTGCACATAAACAGGGTTCTCAGGTGGCTCAGTGGTAAAGAATCTGCCTGCCAGTCCAGGAGAAACAAGAGGCATGGTTTCAATCCCTGGGTGGGGAAGATCCCCTGGAGGAGGAAATGGCAACCCACTCCAGTATTCTTGCCTGGAGAGTCCCATGGACAAAGGAGTCGGGCAGGCTACAGTCCATANCCAGGAGAAACAAGAGGCATGGTTTCAATCCCTGGGTGGGGAAGATCCCCTGGAGGAGGAAATGGCAACCCACTCCAGTATTCTTGCCTGGAGAGTCCCATGGACAAAGGAGTCGGGCAGGCTACAGTCCATAGGGTCGCAAAGAGTCAGACACAACTGAGCAACTGAGCATGCATGCATGCATGCACACACATAAATTAAGAGGCATTCAGCTGCAAGAAATTGAAACCCATGGCAATTGACTTTCAGACCAGTGATTATCAAAGTGTTATCCCTGGACCAATAACATCAGCATCTCCTGGGAACTTATTAGAAATGCAAATTCCCCACTTCTACTTTGGGTATACTGTCAAAAACTCTGGGGATGGGCCAAGAAATCCATGCTTTTAAGGCCCATGGGGGATTCTGACCAAGGTTAAAGTTTGAGAACTTTGAGAACTGTTTTAGACAATAAAGAAATTACTTTCCTCACTAAGCAGGAGGTACAAAGACAGAGTATCTGTGGGTACAACAGGATCAGGGCCAGGTTCTATTTCTGTTTCTCTCTCATTTTCCTCACCCTTCATGGGCTCAATACCTAGAGGCAGAAAATGAGCCATTACTTGGTTTTTGAAGAAAGAAAAGAGTGGAGACACCCTTCCCGGAAGTCTTCCCAAGAGGCTTGCTTCAAAGGCCAGAATTCTGTCACCTAGCAACACCTTTAGCCAATTACTGGCAACTTGAATGGCACCAACGTAATCGACTGAAACCAATCAAGACCCCACCCCCTGCCATATGGCCATACCAAGGAGGAAGCATAGGTGAAGGTGAAGTCACTCAGTCGTGTCCGACTCTTTGCGACCCCGTGGACTGTAACCTACTAGGCTCCTCCATCCATGGGATTCTCCAGGCAAGAATCTGGAGTGGATTGCCATTTCCTTCTCCAGGGGATCTTCCCGACCCAGGAATCGAACCCAGGTCTCCTGCGTTGGAGGCAGACGCTTTAACCTCTGAGCCACCAGGAGGAAGCATACCTGAATAAAAATGAAGCAAGGAGCTGATCTATGGGAACAGATACTGTATAGTGTCAGCTACAGTCACAAACATGTTTGATTCACGCTGCAGCTAATTCTTACGACAGAAGAACTTCAACTCGGAATCTGTACGTATGCTTCAATAATCTGACTATTCTAATTTGTTAGCCTTTTAGAATTTCAGGTCTAAAGCAGCAACCGACAGATCACTTCTATATTTTGGTGATTATAGTCTGACATTTAGAATAAACTAGGCATAATAATATATTAGAGTCCTTTAGTGGCATCATTTTGAGGTCCGTTTTATCTATTTTAGCTAAATATTCTATATTTTTATACCAAGCTCTGAGATAACTATAATTAAAAGGACAAAAAATTATGATTAAAGTATGTATTTTCCCTCATCAGTATTTGTGCTTCTTCAAATGACAGGTGTTTCTTCAGAAAGGAAATTCTATTCATTGCTATCTTTGTTATCTTCCCTATAGCAAAAAATGAATTTTAAATAATGACTTTTCAGAAGAGAGAAAATCTGAAATGATGAGCAGATTGCTTTGATCACTGTTTTGTTGAACAAAACAGACAGTTGTTTGGAGACAGGTTGCAATACAACAAACATTTAATTTTTGCTTGATTCACGCATGAAACTATCAGTTGGGAAGGTTAGTAATTACCAAATCCTCAATTCAATCAGACATGAATGCCACACAGCCCTGTGCTTGTTTAGCTGTAATATGGAACTGATCTCAGCAGATGTAGTAAAATATTTCATATCCATAATGCCTGAAAAAATTCACACAGCCTGCATTTCATTGTTGCTCTATACTATAGCCCTCCCCAACTCTCCCATTTCTTGAGTTTTTCAATTAAGTGCTTTCCTTATTTATATTCTACATCTGATCAAATACCAAAAAATGTGGATTAGTCACATTCCTAAATAAATTGAAACATTATGTAACAAGTATCCCAGCAGTTTGAGAAGGAACCTCAAGGTGGCATGTTGGAAAGACCCCTGGACTGGCTTTTTCTGGCTTCTCATCCCAACTCTACCATCCACATACATGATGATTTGGAGTGATTTAATTCACACCTCAGGCCTCAGATTTCAGCGGTAAAATTAGAAGATTGGCATTGGCTATCTCTCAGTTCTATGACAGTTAGAACTGTCTGGACTGAAGAAAGATCAAAGGAGAGGCAGCTTGGCACAGTGTAAAAAAAAACCCTGAAGTTGAAATCTCAGCTCAGCTACTTATTAACTGTGTGACCTTGGGCAAATGATTTAAAATCTCTGACAGTGTTTTCTCATAGATAGAAGAGAGATAATATCAACCTTCTTCTCAGGATGTTGTGAGACTTTGAGAAAAATATTAGAAGAGGCTGGTATTGTTGATGCCTGTAGTCGTCACTATTATAATTTAAATGAAGAGGAAGAATCCACCTTATTTTTTTCTATCCCTCGCTACTAAAATTCTTGCAGCAAAAAAACCCAAATACACACAAAAAAGCAGGTGGAGCCAATATCTCCATACTCTTGCCACCCTCTCATTCATTAATACTTTACTTTCAAAAAATTGACACCTTAGGTTAATACAAGTTATATGTCAATAAAGTAGGGCAAAAAAGACCAGAAAAGTATGATTGCATCAGCGTATACCTTGAAATGCTGTGTCTTCAAGGAAAACTCATGAAGCGGTCTATCTCCTGGACTCTGTGAGAGGAGGAGGAGGAGGAGGAGGAGGAGGAGGAGGAGGAGGAGGAGGAGGAGGAGGAGGAGGAGGAGGAGGAGATGGAGTAGTTGACAGCTGAGGGCATTTTTCTTTTCTGAGTTTTACTTGAATGGGCTCAAAGTATCTTGCAGTCATCAAGTGATTTTACTCCCATCAACTAGCCCTATAAAGTCAGAGTTGCCACAACCCTCTTTATCAAGTAAGCAAAAATGAAAGCACTAGATGAAATACAAATGAGAAAAAGCCAAAAGTCATAGCTGAATAAGGAAGTTCCACCTCTTCTGTGAGTCAGCAAATCCTAACTTCTGCAAGGTTGACTCAGGAATCCCTAGTAAGTCTGAAAAGACTACCACATGAGGAACACAAACCTTTGTTTTGTTTTTTTTTTTTTTTTAATAAAATCTAAGCACGAAGGAAATCCTAAACCAAATATGAGAAGATATAGGTTAACACCACAATTATGATACATGTGCGTTAGTTAACCTCTGTGAGACTATTTCCTTACTAGAGAAAAATGAAAATAATAGTATCTCTCTGTGTGATGATCCAGTGAGATATCACTGGAAATAGCCATTTTAGGAATTTACTATACAAAATTGGTGGAATTCAACAGTTGCAGCGGCTTTGTTTCACCACAATGATCTTGGATGCCCGTGATACGGGGAGCATTTGGTGGGGATCAGAGATGCCATATATCCTGCAAAGTGCAAACAGTCTTGTACAAGGAAAAACTGTTCTGCCTTCAATCAATTTTCTAATGTCACAGACATCAATTTGAGACGTCAGACATTTGTGTAAGTGAAAAAGTTGTTTATAATAATCCGAGTGTAGATTCTTAGAATTAATACATAAACACCACGTAGTTTTGCGTGGTTAGAATATGCAACAAATTTTCCAGATAAAAATTGCCATCTAAAATGAAGAATTACAGAATTCAGTTTTGTTTAGAACCTTTCCACCAAAAGCAGCATTGAGTCACAAATACAACACATGCCTTTCAGTTTTCATTTGTAACTGTAGTATTTATGGCAATTCACACATACATACACATATATATATAAACACACACATATATACACATTTATGTCATTGTTTAGTCACTAAGTCATGTCTGACTCTTTTGCTGACCCCATGGATTGTACAGCCCGCTAGGCTCCTTCTGTCCGTGGGATTTCCCAGGCAAAAATAATGGAGTGGGTTGCCATTCTGTACTCCAGGGGACCTTCCTAATCCTTATATATAAACACACACATATATACACATTTATGTCGTTGTTTAGTCACTAAGTCATGTCTGACTCTTTTGCTGACCCCATGGATTGTACAGCCCGCTAGGCTCCTTCTGTCCGTGGGATTTCCCAGGCAAAAATAATGGAGTGGGTTGCCATTCTGTACTCCAGGGGACCTTCCTAATCCAGGGATCAAACCCAAATCTCCCGCATTGGCAGGTGGGTCCCTTACCACTAAGCCCCCACAGGAGCCTACATGCATTTATAGACATACACATATATGTACTTACAAGACCTTTATTTTTCAAATGTGAAAAAAGTTTAAACAGGAAGACATTAGTTGAAAATTATCTTAATTTCAAATCTGTGAATTTTATGTATGTGCAGGCATTAGACTATTCCTTGATTCTTTAGGTGAAGTGTTCCTCAGGATTTACATATGGAGACACATGTTAATTGATTATATATTACTTTTTCATCATTGCCTTTTATACTACAGTGAGGACATTTTATTGAAGTTTTTGAAATTATGCTTGTAGATAAGCTATTTTTATCTATGAATTTAATTTCAAAATAGTAAAAGGGCAGCAGAGAATATATGCTCTATAAAGTAAGAGCTGGGACTGAGAAGGTTGAGGACTACGACATGAAAGAAATGTAAATGATTGCTGTTTGTCCTTGGTTTTGCACAAAAGACTGACGGGATTCAAATTAGCCAGGGAGAGATGGCTCTCTGCTCTTTATGATGTCAAGGCTGCTACAGTAAACATCTCTCTGCTGCCTTCTTTTGTCCTTTGGTGTGTGTGTGTGTTACTTACGGTTTGCTAAGGTATTCTATGGACAGATCATAGACAGTTTTCTGAAAGAAAAGTCAACTCTGGATGTGAGAGGTAATCCTAAGGAACAATGACTACTGGCATAACTGGACCCTTAATTTGATGTCTCTATGTGTGTGGATGCCTGGGAGTTCATGAGAAGGCAGGAGTATCTTTTGTCAGCAACTCTGCTAAGTGCCAATTACGGCATTCTAATGCGGTTATATCCTGGGCTGTGTTTAACATATTGTTCTACTTCTAACCACTCGCTGAGAAAACTTTTTCCAGAATTTAAGTATATCCAAATTCATCTGAACATTTGAGGAGAGAAAAGAAGACATAAGCCAAAAGTCAACAATGAGACTCATTTTCTACCCTTAGCCCATGTTCTGGACAACTCAACAGACAATACCCTGTTCACTCAATCACTCTCTGAACTGTGAATTCATACTCTATTTCCTTAATTAATATTTGAGGAAATAGAATTTAAAACTAAAGGCATATATAGAGCTTCATAGACACATGCAACATTTGGGAACACATCACATTATCTGATTCCAAAGGTGACAGTCTTTCAAGGTATTTCTCTACTCTCTGTCCCGAGCATATTCAAATGGATTTATTTACCCAAATAGTCCTTGAGTCCCAACTGTGGAAAGGAATAGCAGTGGATATGAGCTTGGCTTTGCCCTTTGAGAAGCTCACAGAATTACTGGGTAGCTAGACAAATAAGAGACTACTGGGGCCAAGGGGTCAACACAACTACCAAGGACTGTCTGTAAAGATGGCCACCATCAGCTTCTTCTTCTCTACCTGGGCATGATGCTCCTTCCATTGAGAGGAGAAGCCTGTCTTCCCTCTCCTTGAATCTATGCTGTTCTTGTGATTTGTTTTGGCCTATGGAATGCAACTCTATACCCAATAATACCATTCTAATGGCAGAAAGTGAAGAGGAACTAAGGAGCCTCTTGATTAGGGTAAAGGAGGAGAGTGAAAGAGCTGGTTTAAGACTAAATATTAAAAAAACTAAGAGCATGGCATCTGGCCCCATTACTGTATGGCAAATAGAAGGGGAAAGGAAGAAAGAGTGACAGATTTCCTCTTCTTGGGCTCCAAAATCACTGCAGACGGTGACTGCAGGCATGAAATCAGAAGATGATTGCTTCTTGGCAGGAAAGTGATGACAAACCTTTTCAATGTGTTGAAAAGCAGAGACATTACTCTGCCCACAAAGGTCTGTATAGTCAAGGCTATGATCTTCCCAGTGGTCATGTACGGTTGTGAGAACTGGACCATAAAGAAATCAGAATGCCAAAAAATTGGTGCCTTTGAACTGGTGCTGGAGAAGACTCCTGAAAGTCCCTTGGACAGCAAGGAGATCAAACCAGTCAATCTTAAGGGAGATCAACCCTGAATATTTTCACTGCAAGGACTGAAGCTGAAGCTCCAGTATTTTGGTCATCTGATGTGAACAGGTGAGTTATTGGAAAAGTCCCTGACACTGGGAAAGACTGAGGGCAGAAGGAGGAAAGGGTGTCAGAGGATGAGACGGCTGGACGGCATCACTGATGCATGAACGTGAACTTGGGCAAACTCCGGGAGATGGTGAGGGACAGGGAGGCCTGGCGTGCTACAGTCCATGGGGTCACGAAGAGTCAGACACAAACTGGGGACTGAACAACAACAGCAACAATAGAATGCAACAGCAGTGCTACCACGCCAGTTCTGTGCCTGAGCTTTAAGAGACCTGAAAGAGTCCACGTTCATTCTGCTGGACCCGAGACACCCGGAAGAAGTCCAGCTATCCATCTGGAATGTGAGGCTTGATTGTCTTCCAGGTATCCCAGCTGCTCCACTTGAGGCATCACACATGGAATGAAAGCTTCTGGGATCCTGGAGCCCCCACGGTACTGCTAACAACACACAGAGCTGAGATGACCCATGACTGCTGAGCCTTGCTAAAATTCCTCACCCAGAGACTACCAAGCAATGAAATCATCTTTGCTTTAAACCATCTACCTTGGGATGCTCTATTACAGGGCAACCCACTCCAGTATTCTTGCCCAGAGAATTCCAGGGATGGGAGAGCCTGGTGGGCTGCCGTCTATGGGGTCGCACAGAGTCGGACATGACTGAAGCGACTTAGCAGAAGCAGCAGCAGCAGCAGAGACAGGAACACCACGGAGCACCTGAAAGTGAGAGAGAGCCCAGTGGGGAGCACGGAGGAGGAGTCACTGAAGAAGCAGAATTTGAGCTGGACCTCACAGGCATGAGTGGATCCTCAGGAAGATTTTTTATAGCCCTGCTCAGGAGCATGTGTTCTACCTTAGAAGCAAAACACAATGAAACAGCCACTTATCAAAATATAAGACAAAGGTTCAAAGAACCAGAAATTTTGCCTTTGAGACGAGAAAGAATGCCCCCCTTCAGCTGCCACCTGAAAGAGGCAACTGAGAGGCAACCAGTATTCCGTACACGTGTTCCTGCTCAAGCTTTCCTCTACACCGAGGTCTGCCACCTCTTTCTCTTCAAAGACTCCCCCTCAGCTTCACCAAGTTACCTTATTTGCAGCCATAAAAACATGCTAAGAAGATTTTCCCCTTACTTAGTGTCTTCATTTTTATGACTTCCAAGGGAAGCCGTTTCCAGTGCCTTTTTCCTAGTAGGTGCTCTTGAAATGGGTGTTGAATTACATAGTACTGAATATGCAATTAATTTGTCATAAAGAAAAAAAATTTTTGCCAAGGAAGCAATAAAAGTCAGTGACTTTTGCTAAATTTCTTCTCACCATTTCTAATGAGTCAACATGTGCTGAGAAGAAGAAATTAGTCAGAGAAGAACATATCCTATTATACAGCTTCCCTTTTGTGAGAGTGAGTCAGAGATTCCCCTGTGGTGGTGTTCTGGGCACCTGGTTGGGATGAGTAGAGTTAGGGGTGAAGGGAAGCTCTTTCTTGAAAGACTTAAAAGGAAACTCTAGCAGAGAAGTGTTTAAACAGTCTCCAATTAAACAAAAGCAAACCATAGTCAGACTTTGGTTCTACTACTATGGAAAAATATGACATTGTTTTCTCCTATCCCGTAAATCATCCCAGCTTCTAACTGGTCTCAACAAAGCCACTGACCCCCTACAAAAGATTAAACAGGAGCAAGATAAGCATTCATGGTGATGATTTCATAGCAGACCTGACCAGATAAACAACTGTTCGATCCAGTGTATTCTACATGTGCTTGTTTGAAACATTACTATGTGCTGAGCACTAAGCTAGAGTGAGGGAGTCCAAGACAAGTAAGCTTAGCAAGCCTTAGCAGGCAACACTTCAGTGAAAGAGATAAACAACTAGGGCTTACAGGTGTGGGAGTGATAGGGGCAAATGAGCATGAATCTGTGGAAAGAGTTTGAAACGGAATTCATCTGCTTCTCCTACTTCCAAGTTGAAATGAAAGATTTCCTTTGTTTGAGATGGATTTAAACCCCACCCTGAGGGTAGAGAGGGCTTCTTTGGTGGCTCAGATGGTGAAGAATCTGCTTGCAATGCAGGATATGCAGGTTCAGTCCCTGGGTTGGGAAGATCCTCTGGAGAAGGGAATGACCAACCACTCCAGTATTCTTTCCTGGAGAATCCCATGGACAGAGGAGCCTGGCGGGCTACAGTGCATGGTGTCACAAAAAGTTGGACACGACTGAGCGAAACACACACACACACACACAAACACTGAGAGTGGAACTTGAGGACAGGAGAAAGGAATATGGTTACCTTCTTATATTTGGACAATTATATCTGTATTAAGCATATTTCTGTAACAAAGATGGGGGCCTATATCTAATATATTCTGACAAGACAAAATTTTTGAAGTAGGTGTTAGGAAGGGAATGTTATGGACTGAATGTCTCCCCAAAATTTGTATGTTGAAACCCTAATCTCAATGTGATGATGGTATTAGGAGGTGGGACTTTGGGGAATTAATTAAGTCATGAGGGTGGAGCCCTCCTGAATGGAATTAGTGCCCCTGGGAGAAGAAGCTGGACAGCTGGATAGCTAGCTCTCTCTCTCTCTCTGCTGTGCAAGCATACAATGAGAAGATAACACTCTGCAACTCAGAAGAAGGCTCTCATTAGAACCCAACCAGGCTGGCACCCAGATTTTGAATTTCCAGCCTCCAGAACTGTGAGAAATAGATGCTTGTTTATAGGCCATCTGGTCTATGGTACTTTGTTATAGCAGCCTGAGCTAAGACAGCATGAAATCAAAGATTCTAGTATCCACAGGACAATGAGGAAGAAAAAATGTGTTCACTTCAAGGCCAAGTTCAGGGCCCTTGCCAATCTCTATGTTATTAAATATAGTTAAAAATGCTTTCTCTAAGTCCAACTGCTCCAGTGATAATATTAGGGCAACGACTACAGTGTATTTGGATGGTGCTTTTTTTCCCCCACAATCTTAATTATTAAAAAAAAATGTACTAGTAACTGGAAGGAGAAACATATGGGAGGGCACAGAAGTGGTAAGCAATTATTTTTAAGTTGGATATAGTCAAGCCTCACTTTGGCAAGGACCCAACCAGTAAATATCACTGTGGGAATGGTAACATGGAAACTGGTTTCATCTTTGTTTATTTCATATTTAATAAACATTTATGGGGAAGCTGTGTGCAGGGTATCATGCCTCCTACAAACCTGCTCTTCCATCTGCCTGGTCAACCTTTCCACAGAGATAGATTGCCAGGAACCAAGCTCAGCAGGTTCAAAACAAAACTTATCTGGCCCCCAAACCTGTTCCTCCACCTGTGTTTCTTATCTCAGTAAATGATACCACCCTCCTCCAAATGCTCAGGCCCCTACCTTTGGAAGCATAGTTTCTCCTCTCACTGTTCTCACACATCTCATCCTATTGATATGATCACATTTCCTCCTCAGCCCTTCTTTGCATTTAATTTTTCTAGCAACTTCTTGTCTGATCTGTTCAACCATCTTCTAAATGATCTCTCCATTGTAAATGGGCAACGCTTCATTTTTACCACCTACTATCTATTTGCTTTTCCAGTCAACCAGTCGTTGTTGGGGAGAGAGAAACTCTTTCTGTTCTCATGGATTTGAAGAAGAGAGGCTGGGAGATAACAACTAATATAGTGGTCTTATGACCACCATGGGAGAGCCTTGTCAGAAAGTGGAGCTACCACAGAGAAAGCACATTTCATCCTACTTCTCTAGTAAGGACATCAATATAGCTGTACACGTACTTTTGCCCCATCACCCTCCAATGTGATCCATATATCACGGCTTATTATCACTCTGTCATAAAGTTCTAGACATTCCTCTGGTTAAAACGTAATGTGAATCCCAATCAGGCAAAGAATAAAGTCTAAACTTCTTAGCATGACCTAAAATCCTTATACAATCTGACCTTCATCGAATTTTCTATCACTTTTCAATTTTCTTTCAAAATATTTTTAGTATCTCCTGCCAGTGTAAGTCCTCCAAACAGGCATTTAACTCTCATACTCCTGTTGTTTTTCTCCTCAGACTTTCTTCTATTAGGAATGTCCTTTCTCCATATTTCTGTTTGTTGAACTATTCAAACTGTGAAGCCCAACTCAACCACTACTATCAAAGCAAAACCTTCTTTGCTCCAACTCCCCATTCTCAGGCTTAATTAACAATTTCCTCCTTGGTGTGAATCAACCATTATGGCACTTACTACGTTGTGCTTCGTGCTGCTTATTTGTGTACCTGCGTTTGGCCTTAAATTGTGAGTCTCTTAAAGGGAGGATCTATGTCTCTCATCCTTTCAGATTCCAGAGTCTTTCAAATGCTGTTCAATCAATAAAACAATGAATAAATAAATAAATAATCTTTATTTTCTTCCAACACAAAAATACTCTGATCTTTAACAACTGGGAATCCCAGACATGCTTTTGTTTTTAGCAGAATAATAACGATAACAAACACTTACATGGTACTCATTATGTACCACATACTGGTCTAAATGCTGTGTGTTTATTAAGTCTGTGTGAGTCTCTTAAAGGGAGGATCTATGTCTCTCATCCTTTCAGATTCCAGAGTCTTTCAAATGTTGTTCAATCAATAAAACAATGAATAAATAAATAAATAATCTTTATTTTCTTCCAACACAAAAATACTCTAACCTTTACAACTGGGAATCCCAGACATGCTTTTGTTTTTAGCAGAATAATAATGATAACAAACACTTACATGGTACTCATTATGTACCACATACTGGTCTAAATGCTGTGTGTTTATTAAGTCATTTAATCATCACAATAAGGTGATGAGTTTAAGCATTACTACTACTATTACTACTATCTAATTTGAAAAATAAAGCACAGCCAGATTAAGTAACTTTGCCAAGGTCGTACAGCTAAACTATAGTGCAAACCCTTGAATTCAAACTCACTAAATCTAAAGTCAGCACAGTACCCACTATACCACCTCACCACTCACAAGACTTTGAGGGAAATGTTGCTGGCTTACTTTTATTCAATGCAAAACAAACAATTACAACTGTGCAAGTCATTTGATAATCCCATTTTTAATCATCTGATGAGTCTTTTAGGTGTTGTTGAGGATGTATAAATAGTATACAATAGTATACTGGCAATAGTATAAATTGGAACAACCACTTTGGAAAGCTGTTTGGCACAATGAATTAAGGTTTAAGATAAATAAAACTTACGATCCATCTATACCACTCTCTGGAGAAGGCAATGGCAACCCATTCCAGTACTCTTGCCTGGAAAATCCCATAGACAGAGGAGCCTGGTAGGCTGCAGTCCATGGGGTTGCTAAGAGTCGGACACGACTGAGCGACTTCGCTTTCACTTTTCACTTTCATGCATTGGAGAAGGAAATGGTAATCCACTCCAGTGTTCTTGCCTGGAGAATCCCAGGGATGGGGGAACCTGGTGGGCTGCCGTCTATGGGGTCGCACAGAGTCGGACATGACTGAAGTGACTTAGCTTAGCTTAGCTTAGCTTATACCACTCTCAGCCACAGACACCCTATATAAATCTGTGTCCACATGCACCAGGATAAAATGTACAAAACTATTTATACGATCATTGTTTATAACAGCCCAAGTGTCCCAGGTAGTCTTCAGCTATAGAATGGATGAATATATTATGTTATATTCATACAATGGAATGCTACATAGCAATAAAAATAAATTAACTAGTTTCACCGAAACACACAGATAAAATTGAGTGAAAGAAGACAGTTACAAATGAATGTGTCTGATTTCACTCATATAAAATTCAAAAACTAGCAAAACTAAACTACATTGCCTGTTGATTCATCTTTGGGTGATGAAATTAAAAATCAGCAAGAGAGTAATTACCTACAGAAGTCAGACTAATGGTTACTTTGTGGAAGGTGACAATTGCTGTCAGGAAGAGGTATTTAACAGGAACTTCTGGGTGTTGGCAATGGACTACTTCTTGACTCAGATGGTTGTTACACATGTGAGCATTTAAAAATAATCAAAATTAAACATAATACTTCTCTGAATGTCAATTAGATTTCACTATAATGATTTTTCTAAAGGATAAATGAAAAAAAAAAAAAAAAAGCTTGACAATTGCTGTCAGGAAGAGGTATTTAACAGGAACTTCTGGGTGTTGGCAATGGACTACTTCTTGACTCAGATGGTTGTTACACATGTGAGCATTTTAAAATAATCAAAATTAAACATAATACTTCTCTGAATGTCAATTAGATTTCACTATAATGATTTTTTTAAAGGATAAATGAAAAAAAAAAAAAAAAGCCCAAAGAAAGAGAATGGGAAGAAAGGAATTGGGGACATTAGCTATCTCTGTCCCCTTTTCTTGGCGTCACATTCAAGATGAAAAGTCCCAGGAGAGAGCATCCTATTGGTTTAGTCCATGCTGCATGCGTGAAACTGCCCAGGGAGAGATAGGAAGCCTCTGGGGTACCATGTGGGGCCCTCCAGAAGGCATACTAGGGTATTAACAGGAAGAGGGATTTGAATGCCAGAAGGTATCCAAATTAATAAATATCCTATATAAGTTCTAGAAACTTTTAGAGTTTTTTTTTTCTCACCTGTTAAATGGGGGATAACAGTTCATGTCCTCATTATCTCATCTTACTGAGAGAGAAGACCTAAAATTACTCTGAAAATCTGAAAGTTCTGCATAAAACACATAAGTCTTGATTCACAAGAGCAAACCAAGGAGGCTGAGCCAAAAATGTACTGCATTATATTTTATGGTAAACCCTTCAGAGGACTAACCCCATTTCTAGAAACAAGGCTGGGTTGTGGCCAAATTGGTCAAACACACTGACTGGAAAAGAACTGTGAAAACCAGCAAGGAAATTAAAAAAAAAATTTTTTTTTCGTTCTTTCTGTTCTTCTTGAGCAGAGAACAACAAAGCCACAGGCCGGTGAGTTTTGGCAACTCTGCCACAAACCACAGAAGCATGTTGCCCTCCAACGCACACGACTATGGCCGTGGTTGCTTTGAAAGTTGGAACCTGCTGTAACATTCATTTCAAAAAAAGCTTTTAGGGCTTTTGCTTGTCTTGTTCTCCCTTTCAACAAGAAAATCAGAGAACAACAAAATTCCACAAATTCTTTCATATAAATTATTGACCAGCTTTTAGGGTAACCTTTGTTTTGCTTAGGGCTATCTGGTACAAATGCACTTCCTGGAAACAAAACAGAAAGCAATTGAATCCCTAGAGTCACAACTTTGGTGCAAGCACAGTCTGTGGTCATCTAGGTGGCAGGAGGCTGGAAGCTTCTCCTCCCACACCTTGCTATTAAAGGAAAAATGATAACATCGATTCAATACCTAGCAAATGAGACCAAGATTTCCTTGTGATTTTTTTTTTTAAGTATTTCTTGATTGTTTCACTTTTCTTTCATTTTCTCTTCACTCAGCTTATTCTCCTGTCTTGGGTAAATCTGCCAATCTGGCTGAGTGAAAGAATTAACACCAAAGCAAGGTCATTACCCTATTTAGAAGGAATGCACTGAGGGAGAATGTAAAAGACTGGGAGTTTATGAGGCTTATGTTTTCCAGATTGTATCACAGCAGAGATGCAAAAATTTTCCAATAAATAACATCCTTCATTGAACAAACAGGTACAGTTTCAGCACAGAATAAGGTAACAAGCTTTAAATGATGCCTAGTTTTAACATGAGAAAAATATACACGCATTTCAGCATGGTGGGTTAGGTAACATTTAAAAGCACATATGAGAATGAAAAATTGCTTATAACCCTACTACCCAGATAACGTGTAATATTGTGATATACATCTTTTCCATGTATTTACTCTTTTCTGTTTCAAATTATGTTCATTTATCCTATCCAACATATCTCACCAGAAGTTTCAAAATATGCCTAAGTAAAATTTGGAGTCTCAAATGTGAACACATTAATTCACCCCATTATAAAATCTAGAGTTCCAAAAGTGAAGTCTCCAATCTAGTTTACTTACATTAATAACAAGTCAATCAAACTATAATATTTCCTCTCATCAATTTCTCATTTGCCTTGTTTCTCATTTGACCAACTTCCCACCTGGACCTACTGGTGAATTTACCGTCCAGGCCCACATTCAGGTGATAAGATACTGTCACTTTTTGGTCCTGAGAGTTCTCATTTAGGGCCCCAAGATATGTCAGACTGTATCCTTGTCTGTTTTCCACTGTAAAGGGCAAAGTTCTGCCGGCAACACCCAATTTCTGAAGCCCCTGGATTCACATGCTCGGAAAATACAGGTTAATTCTCAATCACTCCCACAATTAACCTAAATAAAATGAACTCCCACGTGTGGTCAGTCTGGACCACAGCAGACACGATCGCCACCTAGGGGGAAGGGAGATCCAGTTGTTCCAAGTATCTTCCCCAATATACTGTTTGCCTTATAATCTGGCTTATATTATTTTCGGAAGCATACTTTGGTTGAAGATTTTTTAGCTATAGACACGTTGCTCTTATTCTATTGCTTAAGGTATTTCAAATTTAATTTTTAGGCAAGTTAGAAAACACTTACCTCAGAGGTGTTTCTAGTCATATTCCAGCCCAGATGTTTCCAACTATGCCATTCGGTGCTCTCATCACCATCAATATAGGGACCCAATTCTCTCCCACCCCCACTCCCACCCCCAGATACAATTTCTGGGCTGGAAATATCTTTGATGTTCTAAGGAGGGGGATATTCATACCAAGTAGCATAACAAGGACCAAGTCTAGTCTCAAGACACAGATGGGCACAACCTCTGATCATCAGGCAACTGGTGAAGCCCAGTGGGGACCAACTTCCCACCTGGACCTACTGGTGAATTTACCGTCCAGGCCCACATTCAGGTGATAAGATACTGTCACTTTTTGGTCCTGAGCAGTCGGCGAGCAAACACAAGCCCTTTGACTATAGTTCTAAGTGGCCCTTCTCCAAGGCCAACAGCCTCCGCCTATCTTTTTACTCTTTTGGCTCCCTCCCCCAGGATGAACTCCTAGATCACGGTTATCTCTCATGTGACTTCCTTATTTTCTCTTTCTTACCACAGTCCACCGTCGCCCAATGCTCACCTCACAGTCCGGGCAACGAAACATTATTTCACTATCACTAAATCTTAGAACAGAGTCACTGGCAACAGAAAAGCCAATTCTTCTGTCCTTTAGAGATTCATCTTTATCCTTCTGAGAAATATCTGCAAATCATCCTATGGGGTTTCTCTTTCTTACCGCAGTCCACCGTCGCCCAATGCTCACCTCACAGTCCGGGCAACGAAACATTATTTCACTATCACTAAATCTTAGAACAGAGTCACTGGCAACAGAAAAGCCAATTCTTCTGTCCTTTAGAGATTCATCTTTATCCTTCTGAGAAATATCTGCAAATCATCCTATGGGGAACACTGTCTGCTCCCCTAACTTAAAATGGATTAGAATCTTCTAATGTTGTAAACAAGGGGAAAAAAGGAAGAAAAACAACATGGCCTTGCTTCCCTCATTATAGCTGCGTTTATACAGGGTTTGTTCCCAAAGTTAAAATCCAACATTAAAAATCCTTTGAATAAAGTTTAACATTCAAAAGGGAGGGGATATATGTATACCTATGGCTGATTCATGTTGAGGTTTGACAGAAAACAGCAAATTCTGTAAAGCAATTATCCTTCAATAAAAAATAAATAAAAATATTTTAAATCACTCCAAGTAGAGTTTACTCAAAATAAACATTCCCTAGTGGCTCAGAGGTTAAAGCGTCTGCCTGCAATGCAGGAGAGCTGGGTTCAATCCCTGGATCGGGAAGATCCCCTGGAGAAGGAAATGGCAACCCACTCCAGTATCCTTGCCTGGAGAATCCCATGGACGGAAGAGCCTGGTGGGCTACAGTCCACAGGGTCGCAAAGAGTCGGACACAACTGAGTGACTTCACTTTCACTTTCAAAGTTTGAGATTTACTTTGTAAAGTAAAGGATAATCTATATGCAGATGTATGGTCACTCAAAGTATTCTATCTTTAAAATCACAGTGAAATCCCTAGCCATAAATAGAGGAATGAGTAGAGAATTTTATAGTGTTTCTGCTTTCCTTCAGAATTTGTCCCTCTCCATTTTGATACTAAATCCTGTAATTAAATCCATGTTAATAGATGTGTTTCTTACTCTGGAAAGTAAATGAGACAGTGGGGTGGCAGTTTACCAGAAGTTAAATTACCAAATAAACAAGTAAATTTTATATCTATCTGGGCCTCCCTGGTGGCTCAGTGGTAAAGAATCTGCCTGCCAATGCAGGAGACATGTTTGAGCCTGGGTAGGGAAGACACCCTGCAGAAGGAAATGGCACCCCATTTCCCAGTTTTCTTGCCTAGGAAATCCCATGGACAGAGAAGCCTGACCAGCTCTGTGTGGTTGCAAAGAGTCAGACATGACTTAAGTGACTAAACAACAACAGTCATCTATTTAGCATCTATACATGTATCTCCATAGAGAGATAAGATAGCTAGACAGACTGCACTGTAACCCTACTAACAAAATAATTTCTGTTAATATATTAGTGTTTTTCTTCTAGATTTTAATACATACACATTGCACATATTGCAATATACCTCTTGCAGCTAAATATTTTCATACTCTCTAAATACTTCTCAGATTCCTTAACTTTGAAATTTGCATATTCTTTTTTTGGGGACATAAACATTTTATTTTTTTTGTCATCAAATTATAAAATTTAAAATTCATGCCATTTCTCTTTATGCAATGTTTTTAAAATGTCTTCACATTTTAAAACAAAATTAATATTAATCTATACTTCATTCTCAGAGAAGGTAATGGCACCCCACTCCAGTACTCTTGCCTGGAAAACCCCATGGGCAGAGGAGCCTGGCAGGCTGCAGTCCATGGGGTCGCAACTGAGCGACTTCACTTTCACTTTTCACTTTCATGCATTGGAGAAGGAAATGGCAACCCACTCCAGTGTTCTTGCCTGGAGAATCCCAGGGACAGCAGAGCCTGGCGGGCTGCCGTCTATAGGGTCGCACAGAGTCGGACCCGACTGAAGTGACTTAGCAGCAGCAGCATACCTCATTCTATTTATTATATTATGTGTTTTTCCATTTATAATCCAACTTTCTTCTGGTATCAGACTGTGGTAGAGAGGGCTTTCCAGGTGGCACTGGTGGTAAAGCAACTCCTGCCAGTGGAGGAGACATAAGAGATGTGGGTTTGATCCCTGGGTTGGGGAGATCTTCTAGAGGGGGATATGGCAACCCACTCCAGTATTCTTGCCTGAACAATCTCATAGACAGAGGAGCCTGGCAGGCTACACTTTGTTGGTTTGCAAAAAGTTGAACACGACTGAATGATGTGTGGTAGAGAATGAAGCCTTTTCCCTTAAAATGCTGGCTGATTCTATCATCATTATTTACTTAATAATCTATTTTTCTTCATTATTAGAAATGCTCCTTACTTTATAAATTCTTATTCTTAGAGCTTTATGACATGCCATGTACCTGCATGTCCACTTCTATAATAGATCACAATGATTTAATTATCAGGGTTTTATATTTTATTAATCAAGGAAATCTATTTGTTGTTCCTATATAAATATTTTCCTTTAGATTGTAAGCTTACTAACAAGGACTATGTCACTTAAATACTATTGATCCTGTACATGGGTCCAACACAGTGTTAGGCAATAAAAACCTCTCTTATATGTAAGTTATTTTGATTTTCAAAGCTTCCTTTACACTTTTCATATGAGTTCTTACACATTCCAGTTCCCTTACTAGTATGATCAAGGTTAGTCCAAAATGCTATAAAGCTTTTTGCCTCATATACAGGCACATAATAGGTGCTCAGAGAGTTCTTACGTATTGGTCCATATTGCCTCCTGTCTATTCAAGAAGGACAAAGTGAAAGACAATGAGAACCATGATTTATAGTCAGTGACTTAACATTTTGATAAAGTGAAGTATAAAGGAAAGTCTGTCCTAAACCTAAGCAAAAGTAGAAACATCCTAAGATTCTGCTAGATTTGTTATCTTGCACTGCAATGGCCCTGACCAAATGTCTCTGTGAGTACTGTGTCTAGGGAAAGCGTCACAGAGACAAGGGTGGTGAGTGCAGGGGTCTCCTACGGCTGCTGTAACAAATCGCCACCAACTTGGTGGCTTAAAGTGACAAGCATTTATTCTCTGTGGTTATGGACATCAGAAGTCTGAAATCTTTTTCCCTGGGCTGAAATTAAGAGCCACAAACCCCCCTGAGGCTCTAGTGGAAAATGCACATTTTTGCTTCTTTTCTTTCTTTAAAGCTACATTCTTTGCATTTATTAGTATCTGGCCTCTCCCTCAATCTTCAGAGCCAACATGAGAGCATCTTGCTTCCATCATTGTATTGGCTGCTTCTTCTGTAGTTAAATCCCCCTCTGCCTCCCTGTTATAGACACTTGTGATTATATTTAGGGCCTACTCCAGATAATCCAGAATCATCTCCTCATTTTAACATTAATTTACTTACATCCACATCTTGGACTGCAAGGAGATGAAACCAGTCAATTCTAAAGGAAATCAACCCTGAATACTCATTGGAAGGGCTGATGCTGAAGCCGAAGCTCCAGTACTTTGCCCACCTGAAGTGAAGAGCTGACTCATTGGAAGAGGCCTTGATGCTGTGAAAGAATGAGGGAGAAGGAAGAGAGGGCAGCAGAGGAAGAGATAGTTAGACAGCATCACTGACTCGACAGACATGACTTTGAGCAAACTCAGGGAGATAGTGAAGGACACAGAAGCCTGAAGCTTGGCGTGCTGCAGTTCATAAGGTTGCAAAGAGTTGGACATGACTTAGCAACTGAACAACAACCACCAAGCCCCTTTGGCCACACAATGTAACCTTCACAGGTTCCAGGGATTAGGACCTGGACACTTGTGGGATGATCATTCAGCCTACCACAGTGAGCACCCCCAAGCCCTCTGAGTCATGGGTGTCAGTTAATGGGCCAGAAGAATGTATCATTCTCCCAGTGAGTCAGTTCTATCCTGGAGATGCTTCTTCATTCACTGACAGAAAGGATATAAGCAGGTATGGAGGTTACAAAAACTTGACATAGGCCCTGCCTTCAAGGGGCTCCACAATTTTACTTTTGTTGCTTTTGTTTTTCATTTTTTGCTGTTATTGTTTAAATGTAGACTATATATCCTTTGAAGTAGAATTCATTCATGGTATTATTTTTTCTTTAGGAGAGGGAAAATTTTTTATTCTCTACTCTTCAGGTTTAGCTGCTAGTGCATGTAAATTAATAAAAGACAAATTAACAGTAGAAAAGTTCCATTTTATATGCACATGGGGGAGCCTCACAGAAAAGAAGTGAAAACATCCCTAAAACAGGCACGGGAGCTTATATACCATTTTAACAAAGAATGAGGAATTTTGGACCAATGACAAAAGAAAAGAGATTTGAGCTTCTAAAGGCAGGAAATTTCGGAAAGGTAAGTGTGTGGGGAAAACCAATGGAGAATAAGGGATATTTTAGTAAGGTTTGTCTGGGCAGACCCATTTGAATGCTGACATTCTGTCTCCCGTAATAAGGGCTGTTTTCCTGGTGCTGGGGGTGGGGAAAGGAGGCAATCTTCACAAAGAGAAATTTATGCTCTGCTTTTCTGCAAATAGGAGTAGGACAAGAGCTCTTTCTCCATTTGCAGCTTCTTCTTCTTTTTTTTTTTTTCAGTCACTCAGTCGTGTCTGACTCTTTGCGACCCCATGGACTATAGCCCACCAGGCTTCTCTGTCCATGGGATTCTCCAGGCAAGAATAGTGGAATGGGTTGCCATGTCCTTCTAACTGCCTTTAGCTCAAGATAATCCTGATGCTGAAGTGGCATCTGTTAGGGTGGTACATTCTGAGTCCCATCATTGAATATGTTTCCAAGTCCTCCAGTTGTAAGAACTTTCTCTTTCCCATTCTTATCTATCTGAATCCTGTTCTCCTCTAACTTCCATTCTCATTGACAGAGAATGATCACACACACTCACTCTCACTCTCTCTCTCAACCAATAAATCTGCACATAAACTAACAGGTAGTAGTAAGAGTTATTTTTTAAAATTAAAGGAAGGAAGATAGCAACAGAGCTGGGATGGTTACCACCATTTTATGTGGAAGAGTCAGGGAAGACAGCTCTGATCAGATTTCATTGCAGCAGAGACCAAAAAGAAATCTAAATGAGAAAATCAGACAGCAAGCTAGGGAAAGAGTATTCTAGAACAGGGAACTAACTTGTGCAAAGCCCCTGGTGCTTTGTGTGTTTAAGAAACAGCAAAGGGGCCAAGTGTGACTTCACTCTTCCTAATACTCCACAACTGCTCCTCCTCCTTCTGGGTTCCACACTCTTCCCTTCTTGTTTCGGCCCACTCAGCCCTTTACATACCATTAGAATTGTCTTTTCTGAGTGAATTCCTGCTTATTGCCTATTGTGTGTAAGTAACATTCTAACCACAATAACAGGCAAACTGAAGCAAGAAGAGCTTGAACAACTTGCCTAAAATCATACAGCCAATAACTGGTGTAGGTGGGATTTGAAACCAGGCAGTTTGGTTCTAAAGTCTGACCTCATCTGTTACTGCCTACCATTTCCACAGATAGCAAACCTTTGTCTTTCCCTAGAAGGCTCTCTCTCACCCACAGAATCATCCTTAAGACTCAACTTTTCTTACTCCTCTCAGTCACTCCCACAAGATTGTCCCCCAGCTCCCTGCTTCCCAACACCGAACCCGGTCTGTGACAATTGCTGCTGTTGTTTAGTCATGTACAGCTGGTGCAACCCCACGGACTGAAGCCCACCAGCCTCCTCTGTTCATGGGATTTCCCAGCTCAGAATACTCGAGTGGGTTGCCATTTTCTTTTTTAGGAGGTCTTCCTGACCCAGGGATCAAACCGGCATCTCCTGGATGGGCATGCAGATTCTTTGCCACTGAGCCACCAGGAAAGCCCCATCCATGATATTCAGGTTGTCATAATCTTATCTCCACCAAAGGGGCCACAGGTTCTCTGACATCAAGGCCATGTCCTGGGTCATTACTTTCTGAAGGGGGGACACACAGAGTGCTCAGAAAAAATTGTAGACAAATGACTACTTTTCATCAATTCAGAGATTCTCACTTTTCCATCACACTGAACATCTCTGATACTAGTCATACAATTGATGGCTTGTCAGGGTTAACTGGCAGGTTTCTTTTCCTTCTTAGCAGCCTCATATATTTGATGAAATACAGTAATTAAAAATCTTGAGCCTGCCCCTTCCTTTGGTGACTTGGTATTATCTGAATTACTCAGCATGGTGGAATGAAGAGGAAGCGATCTTGCTTTTTCCTGACCACACCAGAGTTGTACCAGAGAGCTCTTTGCTGCTATGCAACTTACTTGCTGTCAAATTCTACCTACAAGGCTATTTATGGGACATCTGAAATGAAGGGAAATGTTTAATATGTAGAAAATAGTGGCGAAAGACTCAGGACCTTGGTTATTCAAGGCCCAGATACAGACAACAAAAAAGAGGAGTTCTCCACTCAACAGAAAGTTTTTGAAGTTCACAGATACCATCTTCCACAATTTATTTTCTCTGCTGAGAAAAGAAACTCATGCAGGAAACATCTTAAAACCAAGTAAATAAAACAGAGATGCCCACAATTTCCTGCAAGTCTGATTAAAAATAGGAACACTGCAATCATGAATGCGGTTCATCTGGCAGCTGCAGGGCCATATACCTTGGGAAGCTGAAATCACTGGCAGCTGCCTAAGAACAGGGCAAGTGTGGCAGGTGTTCATACATACTGTCGTGGAGGGCAGAGGGAGGCAAGATTTCAGACGCTTGTTTTAACTAATATATACAAATGACTTCTTAATAATAAAACGTAGGCATCCAAGAATTATTTGATTTCTCATTTCCACCTCCACCCGTCCTCTAATGTCACCCTATCTGTGTTCTCCAAAGTGAAATTCTAGTTCCTTGCACCTCTTTTAGACTGAATTCCCCCAAAAATGGGAGCCGCAAATAAACATCAGAGTTTTACTCTCCCCTCCTTCACCATACCAAAAATATCATGAACCAATGCAGCCCTGAGCTCTGTTACGAATATTTATGGTTTTTTTTTTTTTTTTCCTGCCTGAATTACAGGCACTCTGGATTGGATCTTCAAAGCAATGTACAGGGTTTAAGCTGAGCGACTCTCATGAAGTCTGTGGGAGGCACACAGCAAGAATCCTGTAATATCTCAGAGGATTTATTCCTTTTAAAGTTCTTTTATAAGAAGCCTTTGCTAAGGGATTTACAAGAACTCAAGATTATTTAGTGATAATAGAATGAGAAACGTTGCTGGAAGTGTAAAAGGCAGCCACATTCCCACCAAAAGAATTCCTGATAAATAATGTCATTATGGTACAAAAAATACAAAACAAACTTAATTATTAGCTTCTAATTGAAGGGATCTGTCAAATTTGCTGCTCCTTGCTACCTTAGCTATTTTCTGTTCAGTGGGGTTCCATCAAATGTAAACAAAGACTAGGTGAAGGAGAATGATTAATTGCTATCCTGGCGAGACCAGCCTGGACTCGTGGATTGGTGGTGGGAATTGGCTGTTGCATCTTTCATTTCCCCTATGCCCCTACACTTACCCATTAAATACCAGAGGGACCTCCTAATCAATGGAAGGGGCCAGTGGAAGTCAAATAGTGCCTTATTGAGGAATTTCCAGGTAAGATTCTCCTAAACAAAGCAAGGACTAAAAATAAAACATCCAGATAGAAACAGAACACTAACTTTGAATGAATACTGTCATTAAAAAAAAAAACTCAGTTACATGCCACATTTTTAAGATAAAGATTTACAAATAAACATTTCTAAGAATTTAAAGAGGGCATGTATATATACAACTTTATATATGAACCCACATAATGTCTCAATTACCCAGAAAGTTTAGGACTCAAATCAAGTAAATTGTGCAACTAATTACGACCAAAGTTTTTCTCATCTAAATTTTTTTAAAACCTCACTGGAGAGTGTTTATAAATGCATCACTCCTCTTTCCTGTCTTATTCAGTACAGTAGTAAAATGACCACAGTTGACTCTTTTGATAACTGGGGATTTTATAGTTACTCGTGGCTATTTTTTGACCATCAGTTCTATTTCTACAGAATTAGAGATTTGGAAGGCAGATTGATTCTAAGGAAAGTCCCGGAAATTATTTTAAGATCCTTGATATGAGTTCTTAAAGCATCACTTTCCTCCCTCACTTCCAAAAATAGAAAGAGGATAATTCCAGTTAATTGGAGGTACTAGTTGAATGCTTACAGTTTCACATTCTTCCACTCATCCGATTCTTGCCCACACAAAACTATAGTTGAAAGTTTTACTTCAGGATATTCAAGTAGACTATATCCCTTGAATCATGAAAGGGTTCATTAGAAATTCATGTCAATGTATGCCAAAACCAATACAGTATTGTAAAGTAAAATAAAGTTTAAAAAAAAAAGAAAGAAATATGAAGAAAAAAAAAGAAATGAAATCTCTTAAATTTATCTTTTACATAATTGTTAACTATGAGAATTGGTGAAATGCTTTTATTTTTCACCACTGAAGTCAATGCTGAATGAAGATCCTCTGCTGATTCACATTTTGCAAGGACTGGGATGTTTGTTTGTGGAAATGAGAAAGGGCAGCTGGTTTGCTGACAGTTTAGGTGAGAACAAGGCATGCTGAGCCATCTGTTTTGCTACCTCACCACAGGAAAAAAGGGACATTCTCCTCTGAGAAAGTGTGCTACTAGACACATCCTTCCAGGTGCTCAGTGGTAAAGAATCCACCTGTCAATGCAGGAGATGCAAGAGACATGGGTTTGATCCTTGAATCAGAAGACCCCCTGAAGGTGGAAATGCCAACCCACTCGAGTATTCTTGCCTGGAAAATTCCATGGAGAGAGGAGCCTGGTGGACTATAGCCCACAGAGTTGCAGAGAGTCTGATGTGACTGAGCATGTAAAGATGAATACTTTTTTTGTTTGTTTGTTTGCCACACCATGGGGCATCTGGGATCTTAGTTCCCCAACCAGGGATCAAACCTGTGCCCCTAGCATTGAAAGTGTGGAGTCTTAACCACTAGACTGCCAGGGAAGTCTCAAATACCTTTTGAGGAGCTCCACATGGACCTAGCCTGTGGAATTCAATGAGTTCTTGGACAATCAGGTATTACTCACTTCCAAAGCCAGTTCACTCAGACCTGTATACAAAAGGGCTTCTTCTGGGAAATAGCAACCTCAAGCATGCAGGGGAAGATTTCAAGGACCTGTGTTTCTGAAGTAGTTATCTTCAAGCCAGTCAGTGTGTAGGAAAAAAATATATGTTACATTCCATTCTAGAAACTTCCATCTAAAGCCACCATTCTGCATTCCCTGTCACTCCTCCACAGCCTGGTCTTGCCGAAGAAAGCTTAGTCTGTAGAGGTGAGACATAAGGGAGAAAAAAAGGGATAAATAAGGTACTCTCTTATTCCTACTTTCCCTTTCTACTCAGAGTCCAGGAGAGGTACGACCTGTCCCATGCAGTTTCATTCTTCTGTTTGATTCCAGCTTCACTAAAGCTAGGAGTGAAAAGTGAAGTCACTCAGTCATGTCCGACTCTTTGCAACCCTGTGGACTGTAGCCCACCAGGCTCTTCTGTCCATGGGATTCTCCAGGCAAGAATACTGGAGTGGGTTGCCATTTCCTTCTCCAGGGGATCTTCCTGACCCAGGGATCGAACCCAGGTCTCCCACATTGCAGGCAGATGCTTTAACCTCTGAGCCACCAGGGAAGCCCATATAAACTTCATTCCCCTTCTCTGTTGTGGTGGCAGTGATGTAAAATCACCCTTGGGATCCAAAGATGTTTGGAATTCAAATGGAGTTGTTTTCAGAGACAAAAGGCAGGAAAAAGGTATACGAATGTAAGCAGATGTTGGGAAATCATTCATCATTTATATGGAACTTTCTGTTTTCAAAGTGCCTGGGAGTGCAGATGTTAGAAGAGTAAGAAGCTGATCAATTTACTATCACTTTTTGTGTCCAGATCAGCTTCACTGTCTGCTCTGTGTGAATGGAGCTTGTTCGTTTAAGTATTTTTCCTGTGCTAGCTAGCACAATGTTTCTGGTTTGTATGGAGGTGTTTTTTTTTTTTTTTCCCATTTTTGAAGACTGAGATAAAATTGATGTAACATAAAATCCACCATTTTAAAGCATACAATTATGTGGATTTTCAGTATACTCTGAAGATATACTGGCTTCCCTGGTGGCTCAGAGGGTAAAGCGCCTGCCTGCAATGCAGGAGACCTGGGTTTGATCCCTGGGTCAGGAAGATCCCCTAGAGAAGGAAAGAGCAACACACTCCAGTACTCTTGCCTGGAAATCCCATGGACAGAGAAGCCTGGTAGAATACAGTCCACGGGGTCACAAAGAGTCGGACACGACTGGGCGACTTCACTTTCACTTTCAGTTTCATGAGACATTGTTGTTTAGTCACTAAGTCATGCCCAACTCTTTGCTACTCCATAAACTGCAGCATGCCAGGCTTCTCTGTCCAACACTATCTCCCTGAGTATGCTCAAACACACGTTCATTGAGTCAGTGATGCCATCCAATCATCTTATCCTCTGTTGTCCCCTTCTCCTCTTGCCCTCAATTTTTCCCAGCATCAGGGTCTTTTCCAATGAGTCAGCTCTTTTCAACAGGTGGCCAAAGTATTGGAGCTTTAGTTTCAGCATCAGTCCTTCTAATAACTATTCAGGATTGATCTCCTTTAGGACTGAGACATTAACACTATATAAACAAAATCACTGCAGATGGTGACTATAGAAGCTATGACCAACCTAGACAGCATATTAAAAAACAGAGACATTACTTTACCAACAAAGGTCCATCTAGTCAAAGCTATGGTTTTTCCAGTAGTCATGTATGGATGTGAGAGTTGGACTATAAGGAATGCTGAGCTCCAAAGAACTGATGCTTTTGAACTGTGGTGTTGGAGAAGACTCTTGAGTGTCATTTGGGCTGCAAGGAGATCCAGCCAGTCAACCCTAAAGGAAATCAGTCCTGAATACTCATTGGAAGGACTGATGCTGGAGCTGAAACTCCAATACTTTGGCCACCTGATGGGAAGAACTAACTCATTGGAAAAGAGCCTGATACTGGGAAAGACTGAAGGTGTGAGGGGAAGGGGACGACAGAGGATGAGATGGTTGGATGGCATCACCGACGCAATGGACATGAATTTGAGTAGTCTCCGGGAGTTGGTAATGGACAGGGAAGCCTGGAGTGCTGCAGTCAATGGCGTCACAAAGAGTGGGACATGACTGAGTGACTGAACTGAACTGAACTCCATAACATTTCCATCACTCCAAAAAGAATCCCTGTAAATGTTGCAATTTTAGTTACCTCTCATTCCTCCATTGCTTGACAACCACTAGTCTTTTCTCTGTCTCTATAGATTTGCCCATTCACAAAATATGTTGCCTTTGCTGTGTCTGGTTTCTTTCATTTAATGTGATGTTTTCAAGTTTCATCCATGCTATAGCATGTGTATTTCATTCCCCCATCCTTTCTCTGACTGGATAACATTTTGTTTTGTGAATATTTTATCTACATTTTCGTTTACTCAGTTGATATTTGGGTTGTGTCCACTTCTTGGCTATTATCAATTTTGCTGCTATGAATATTCATACTCAAGTTTCTGTGTGAATATGTGTTTTCAATTCTCTTAAATATATGCTGAGGAGTAAAATTTCTGGGTCATATAGCAACTCTATGTTGAGCTTTTTGAGGATCTGCCAGACTGTTTTCCACAGTAGTTACACTATTTTCTATTCCCACTAGTAATTTATGAGTGTTCCAATTGCTTCACATCCTAACTAACACCTGTTTTCTCTGATTTTTATTGTAGCCATCCTAGTGAGCGTGAAGTGATATCTCATGGTGGTTTTGATCTGTATTTCCCTGGTGACTAACCATGTTTGTATGGTTTTGGTTTTGTATTTTGAACCATCTTTAGGCTTACAGAAAATGTTCAAAAATAGTATTGGGGTCAAATTCTGAACTTTATATTCTATCCCATTCTTGTATTTGTCTCCTCATGTGTCATAGCATCCTATTTTGATTATGGGAACTTTACATGTGTTTTAATGTCTAGTAGTGCTAAATCTCCCTTCTAGGTATTCTTCAATATTTCCTGGTGATCACTGCATGTTTGTTTTTCCATGTGAACTTTAGTACTTGTCTACAAAATAACTTCTTGGCACTTTTATTGGAGTTGCATAGATTTTAAAAATTAATTTCAGGGGAACTGACAAACTTCTTAATGTTTTCATCCTATGCAAGAACAGGAAATGGATTTCTAATTGTTCAGCTCTGCTTTTGGTCTTTCAGGAGTGTTTCAAAATTGTCCTCATACAGATAGGTTTAGCTCATTTCTGGTTAAGTAAGCATTTAATCTTTTTAAATTTTTATTTTTTATTGGTGTATAGGTACTTTACACTGTTGTGGCAGTTTCTACTGTACAACAAAGTGAGTCAGTCATACATATCCCTCTTTTCTGGATTTCCTCCTCATTTAAGTTACTATAAAGCACCAAGTAGAGTTCCCTGTGCTATAGAGCAGGTTCTCATTAGTTATCTATTTTATACATAGTAGTGTATATATGTCAATCCAAGACGCCCTAAAGGGAACCCCCTTGCACTGCTGGTGGGGATGTAAATTGATACAACCACTGTGGAAAACAGTATGGAGATGACTTTAAAAACTAGGAAACTAGGACTATAACTATCATGAAAAGTGAAAAATGTTAGTCACTCAGCTGAGTCCAGCTCTTTGTGACCCCATGGACTGTAGCCTGCCAGGCTCCTCTGTCCATGGAATTCTCCAGGCAAGAATACTGGAATGGGTAGCCAGTCCCATCTCCAGGGGATCTTCTCAACCCAGGGATTAAACCTGGGTCTCCTGCATTGCAGGCAGATTCTTACCATCTGAGCCTCCAGGGAAGTCCAAGAACTACCTTATGACCCAGCAATTTCACTACTGGGCATATACCCTGAGAAAACCATAATTCAAAAAGACACATATACCCGAATGTTCATTGCATTTACAAAACCCAGGACATGGAAGCAACCTAGATGTCCATTAACGGATGGATAAAGAAGTTGTGATACATATATACAATGGAATATTAGCCATAAAAGGAACAAATTTGAGTCAATTCTAATGAGGTGGATGAACCTAGAACCTGTTATACAGAGTGATGTAAGTCAGAAAGAGGAAAACAAATATCATATATTAATCCATATATATGGAATCTAGAAAAAATGATACTCATGAACCTATTTGCAGGGTAGGAACAGAGATGCCGACATAGAGAACAGACTTGTGGGCACAGTCGGGGAAGGAGAGAGTGGGATCAATTGAGAGAATAGCATTGAAACATACATTCAGTTCAGTTCAGTCGCACAGTCGTGTCTGACTCTTTGCAACCTCATGGATTGCAGCATGCCAGGCCTCCCTGTCCATCACCAACTCCCGGAGTTCACTCAAACTCACGTCCATCAAGTTGGTGATGCCATCCAGCCATCTCATCCTCTGTCATCCCCTTCTCCTCCTGCCCCCAATCCCTCCCAGCATCAAAGTCTTTTCCAATGAGTCAGCTCTTCGCATGAGGTGGCCAAAGTACTGGAGTTTCAGCTTTAGCATCATTCCTTCCAAAGAACACTCAGGGCTGATCTCCTTCAGAAAAGACTGGATGGACTTCCTTGCAGTCCACGGGACTCTCAAGAGTCTTCTCCAACACCACAGTTCAAAAGCATCAATTCTTCAGCACTCAGCTTTCTTCACAGTCCAACTCTCACATCCATACATGACCAGTGGAAAAACCATAGCCTTGACTAGATGGACCTTTGCTGCCAAAGTAATGTCTCTGCTTTTGATATGCTATCTACGTTGGTCATAACTTTCCAAGAAGTAAGCGTCTTTAAATTTCATGGCTGCAGTCACCATCTGCAGTGATTTTGGAGCCCCAAAAAATAAAGTCTGACACTGTTTCCACATCTATTACCCATGAAGTGATAGGACCAGATGCCATGATCTTCGTTTTCTGAATGTTGAGCTTTAAGCACCATATGTAAACTAGATGGCTAGTGGAAAGTTACTCTTTAACAGGAAGCTCAACCTGGTGCTCTGTGGCAATCTAGAGGAACTGGGGATTGGAAGCAGGTTAAGAGGGAGGGAACATATGTATACTTGTGGCTGATTCGCACTGTTGGATGGCAGAAAACAACACAACATTGTAAAGCAATTATTCTCCAATTAAAAATTTAAAAGAACATATGTATATAAAAAATTAAGTCAACAAATAACACATAGGTAAAAAAAAAAAAAAACCCAGTGTCCCAATTTTTCTTACTTGCCACCCCCACATCCCTTCCCCCTTGGTATCTATACGTTTGTTCCCTATGTCTGTATTTCTGCTTTGTGAAAGCATTTAATCTTCTTGGCTGCTGTTGTAAATGGTATGTTCATTCCCATCAGGTCCTCTGTGTTTTTTTTAATATGTGAAGGCTATTTATTTTGTTTGTTAATTTTCTATTCTGATACTTCACTGAATTCCTACTCTTTGGTTTTATCATTGATTCTCTGAGTTTTTCAGAGTACTGTCATATCATCTTCAAATAGAGGTAGTTTTACCTGACCTTTTCCATTTGTATACCTCTAATTAGTCTCTCTTGTCTAACTGCATTGGCTAACACATTCCATACAATGTTTAATTCTTGCCTTGTTCCTGATCTTAATGAAAATACCTACAGTGTTTTCCCATTAAATAGAATATTAGCTTTAGGACAAAGATAAACATTTTTTATCATTTTGAGAAGATATCCCTCAATTCCTATTTCCTTGAGTGTTTTTTTCTTTTTTCATGAAAAGGTAATGAATTTAGTCAAAAATTTTCTCAGCATCTGCAGAAACAGTACATTCCTTGAGTAGATCCTATTCGGTCATATTGTATTATTATATTTAATGTGGTATTGGAATATGTTTACAATATTATCATTGCTATTAAAATTTACATACCTCTATAAAGACTCCATTTAATAAATTTACTTCAATCCCAGCTCGATTAGGAATTTTTGTTCAGAATTTTTGCATTCATTCATATTCATGAGTGATATTCACTTACAGTTTTCCTTCTTTGTATAATCTTTATGCATAATTTTATACTTGCTTCATAAAAGAAATCAGGAATTGTGTTTTTCCTTAATACTCTAGAATAATTTTTAAATCATTGGTCTTCGAACATTTGGTAGAAATCACTTCTGAATCCAGTTGGGTATGTAACATTTTTTAGTGTGGGTTAGTTTCTTATTAACACTACTTCTTTGTAGAAATTGGTATGCTTAAACTTTTTAACTCTGATGGCATCAAATTTGGTAATCTGAATTTCCCTAAGAAATTATCCATTTTATCTAGGTTTTCAAATGTACTTGCATAGTGATCTCAAAAGTAGTTTATGTGTTTTTAATTTCTTCTGCTTCAGTGATTATAACCCCCTCATCATTTTAATTTGTATATTTGTGATTACTCTTTCTTTTCTTGATCAAGCTAGCTTGTGATTTGTCTGTTACTTGCTTTAACCTACAATTTTGTTAATTAGATCTGCAGTTTTCCTCATCCTTGGGCATTCTACCTCAGCCCTGGGGTATGTCACTATTCCTTATATCCTTTTTTTCCAATATTTTTAGAGTTTTCCTTACTTGTTACTAACCAATTTCTAATTACCTCATCACTTTTTATAGATAGTAATTCTTTATATTAAACCTTTCCCATTCAAATTATTGTGTGGTTCCGTGTCTTGACTAGATCCTGACTAGGACATTTGCCGTCTCTTGGATTTGTTCTCTTTTCNAAAAAAAAAAAAAAACCCAGTGTCCCAATTTTTCTTACTTGCCACCCCCACATCCCTTCCCCCTTGGTATCTATACGTTTGTTCCCTATGTCTGTATTTCTGCTTTGTGAAAGCATTTAATCTTCTTGGCTGCTGTTGTAAATGGTATGTTCATTCCCATCAGGTCCTCTGTGTTTTTTTTAATATGTGAAGGCTATTTATTTTGTTTGTTAATTTTCTATTCTGATACTTCACTGAATTCCTACTCTTTGGTTTTATCATTGATTCTCTGAGTTTTTCAGAGTACTGTCATATCATCTTCAAATAGAGGTAGTTTTACCTGACCTTTTCCATTTGTATACCTCTAATTAGTCTCTCTTGTCTAACTGCATTGGCTAACACATTCCATACAATGTTTAATTCTTGCCTTGTTCCTGATCTTAATGAAAATACCTACAGTGTTTTCCCATTAAATAGAATATTAGCTTTAGGACAAAGATAAACATTTTTTATCATTTTGAGAAGATATCCCTCAATTCCTATTTCCTTGAGTGTTTTTTTCTTTTTTCATGAAAAGGTAATGAATTTAGTCAAAAATTTTCTCAGCATCTGCAGAAACAGTACATTCCTTGAGTAGATCCTATTCGGTCATATTGTATTATTATATTTAATGTGGTATTGGAATATGTTTACAATATTATCATTGCTATTAAAATTTACATACCTCTATAAAGACTCCATTTAATAAATTTACTTCAATCCCAGCTCGATTAGGAATTTTTGTTCAGAATTTTTGCATTCATTCATATTCATGAGTGATATTCATTTACAGTTTTCCTTCTTTGTATAATCTTTATGCATAATTTTATACTTGCTTCATAAAAGAAATCAGGAATTGTGTTTTTCCTTAATACTCTAGAATAATTTTTAAATCATTGGTCTTCGAACATTTGGTAGAAATCACTTCTGAATCCAGTTGGGTATGGTAACATTTTTTAGTGTGGGTTAGTTTCTTATTAACACTACTTCTTTGTAGAAATTGGTATGCTTAAACTTTTTAACTCTGATGGCATCAAATTTGGTAATCTGAATTTCCCTAAGAAATTATCCATTTTATCTAGGTTTTCAAATGTACTTGCATAGTGATCTCAAAAGTAGTTTATGTGTTTTTAATTTCTTCTGCTTCAGTGATTATAACCCCCTCATCATTTTAATTTGTATATTTGTGATTACTCTTTCTTTTCTTGATCAAGCTAGCTTGTGATTTGTCTGTTACTTGTTTTAACCTACAATTTTGTTAATTAGATCTGCAGTTTTCCTCATCCTTGGGCATTCTACCTCAGCCCTGGGGTATGTCACTATTCCTTATATCCTTTTTTTCCAATATTTTTAGAGTTTTCCTTACTTGTTACTAACCAATTTCTAATTACCTCATCACTTTTTATAGATAGTAATTCTTTATATTAAACCTTTCCCATTCAAATTATTGTGTGGTTCCGTGTCTTGACTAGATCCTGACTAGGACATTTGCCGTCTCTTGGATTTGTTCTCTTTTTCCCCACCCATTCAGTGGCCGGTTTCCTCCAGGCTTTTTGAGTCTAGATAAATGCAATATTCTTATAATATCTTGTTGATCTCCAAGTCTCTAGTTCAGACTCCTCGAACCTATCTTTCATGATAACATCAGACAACTAGAAAATGCTACTGATCTACTCATGCCAAATCCCCAGTTTACAAGCCTCGATGGGGACACTACGCTAAAGGTGCAGTCTGGACTCCCCAGCGTGGAGCACAGGGCCCTCTGTGCTCTGGCTCCTTCTTAGCCAAATCTCTTGTGTTGCTCCTTTCTGTCTCCTTCCTTTGGCACTTTAGGCATAATAAACAATTTCAACTTCCTTGAAAAACTGGCGTATTTCTTTCCTCTTTCAACCACTGTTAACTTGCTCTTTTTGCATGGAATTCTGTTTCTAATTCTTGTCTATTTGGTGAACACAACTACTCATTCCACAAGACAGTTCCAGGATTCATTTATTTAGGTCTATCTTCATCTCCTAGAGTGGAAAATTTCCTCAAAGAAAAGAATCATGTCTTACTTGTCTTAAATTTCCAAATTCTCCCCCGAAGTAGGTATTAGATACATATGTGCTAATGTTGAATGAATAGATGAATTTTTAAAAATGTAAACAGTTTTGGTACAATGCTATGAGGTTAGGGCACTTTCAGATGTCTAAGAATTGCTAAGGACACAACAAGGCATTGTTATTCCAAGGAATTTTCTACTTTCCATGAAGTGACCTGATGAGGGTGCAGAGTTTCTAGTCCTGAAGCCAATTCCTGGTGCCTCTACATTATTATTTGAGTGTTCTTCTGTAAGCCATTCTGAGGATGATACTTAAATGTCACAATTACCCATAGAACTCAGGATGCCAACTGCAAAGAGAAAATACACTCCACTTGGATTTTGAAGAAAATTAGTTCCTGGAGCCTTGTACAGGTATGGAAGGATTAAAGAAACCAACAGCTGGGTATTGGGGCATTTAGAAGCTAGCAACAGTGAGAAGTCATTACCACGTAGTCCTAAAGGGACAAGTGAAGAAACAGTGTTCTTGGAGCCTGATATGAACTAGAGCTATAAAGAGAGGCTTCCTGAAAGGAGATCTATACTTAGAGATGCGGTTACTGCCAGGACAAAACACAATGCAACAGGATAGCATGGGGAGAAATACACTGACTTCTTTCTCAATCTGCCCTCCAATCTCTTGCCAGTGCTTCCCCTTGGCTCCTCCACTTGACCAGCAGTCACTGGTGAGGATGCCTGGGTGACATGGTCTGGAGAGCCAGCCCCATCCTCCTCTAGCACACAGCAGGGTGGAGAAGGGCAGACATCACACGGGGGGAGTGCAAGCAAAGAATAACCAGCAACTCACCTAATTTACATTTGTAGGGAGTAAAATACATATGAAAATAACATATCAGTTATAAATTTTACACAAAAAGAGAGTATTTCCTAAATTCAACACCATCAGACATATCAAATAATCAAGTTTATTTTCTTCTAGAAGGAATGTCTGGGATAGGTACCAGAATAATCAGAATTCTGTGGTTCTGTGGTTCTGTGGTTAGATAGCTCTCTTGGTTAGAGCATGGTGATGATGAGGCCAAATTAAGAGATTTGGTCACATGAGCAGCAGTGTTACGGGACACAGACTACAGTCTAGGCTTCAGCTTGGCATCCAGCCATTATTTCATCCTGAGCACATCAATAAGCATTGCTTTTCAAATAATTTGCAGAAGTATTTGTCCTACTGTAGTTATATATTAGAGGTGAGATATTCAGGCATTAGAAATGGACTTTATGTGGTGTTTCTAAAAGCCAGTCCTGGTAATTATTCAAATATCATTCAACCACCCTATTCTATACTTCTCATAATAAATGCAAAAAGCAATGCCTTATAGCAATTGTCAGTTTGTGATTCCAGGTATCATCTTAAGAACACTCCAAGGAGCTGCTCCTCCAAAGATTTATCCTATACACTGATCCTGCATACCAAAGTGAGAACATCCAGTTCTCACACTAGCGATCCTGCTCTTGATTATCTACAATTACTTGGGAAGTTCCATCCTAAAATATTTACAAGGTTCTTAGGAATGGTGACATTTACATGTAGTCCTGTAATTTCATTTATCAGATCACCTAGAAGACTTGTTCATTCCTTCAACAAGTGTTTGCTGAGAGCCAAGAGTGTGCGTTTACACAAAGCCTGACCAGCAAAATGGCATAGTTATCCCAGGTCGGGGAAGAGTGGAAAGAGATCACAAAATGTCCAGAGATGGATGCCTCATCAGAGAGGACATTATGTCAGTACCTTGTTAGCCTAATTAGGGGCTGGAGGGAGAAAGCAGTGAGGCTGGGGAAGAGATGAGTCATGTAAGCTCACTTTAGTTTGGCAAAGAGATATGTCTAACGGTCCTACATAAATCACGATTCTCACAATTATGTGAGCACTTGTGTTCCAACAGAGTGTTGATAAGTTCAAGATTCCTTTTTCTTTAATTTTTCTCTTACTTGGTGAGTATTGCGAAGCCCTTTTAGTTTTTCATGAGAAAATTTAGTGCAGAAAGGATGTGATTCACCAATATCCAAGAGGATGACACATGGTAAAGCCAGGAATCAAATTCAGTTCTATCTTCAGAATCTGCACTCTTTCCATTCTGTAACATCTACTTCCTATGGGTTTGCATTAGTAAAATATCTTCTCCTATACCTAAGATTTGGCCACTAAAAAACTGCTTGGAGTTTAGTGATCTATTGAAAAGAGAGAAGAGTAAAGTGAATCTCTCATACTTACAGAAGACTTATGGTTCTACCCTCATCAGTTTTGTTTTCTGAGGAAAAACTAAGAAGACACTAGCAGAATAGTCAACAAATGTTTGGTGAATGAATGGCACCATGATCAAGCAGTGAGAAGTCATGCAACAAGAAGATGTCTCAACTCCTCCCTAAGACTCATTTCTCATTAAATTCTTTTCCACCTGACGTACAGGAGACCCTCCCAGTATCAACAAAAATTAGGCAGTATTTCCTTGCCAGGCTGATGCTATTGTGGAGCAAAGTGAAAGAAAAGAAAGTGAAAATGGCTCAGTCATGTTCGACTCTTTGCGGCCCCATGGACTATACAGTCCGTAGAATTCTCCAGGCCAAAATACTAGAGTGGGTAGCTTTTCCTTTCTCCAGGAGATCTTCCCAACCCAGGGATCAAACTCAGGGATCTCTTGCATTGCAGGTGGCTTTTTTACCAGCTGAGCCACAAGAAAAACCCAAGAATAATGGAGTGGGTACAGATCTTCCTGACCTAGGAATCGAACCAGGATCTCCTGCATTACAGGTGGATTCTTTACCAAGTGAGCTATCAGGGAAGCCCATTGTGGAGCAAACTGTAACAAATTGGGGCTGAACCAAATAAGAGACCAATAAATGAATAACTTTCTCAATGACCTTCTGCCTTTCTTGGCTTAGTACTTTCTGAAGAGAAATAAAACAGGGCAGAGAATATAAGCAAAGAGTGTCAGGAATTTGTGAATGGGATTGGTTCCCATGGAAGGCCTATCTTTCTCTTAATGACACATTGTCAGGCTCAGAACCATGAAGTTCCCTGGAATGGGTAGGCCTACAGACAAATGTTTGTCCCTTCAACCAGCTGAATGGAAACAGCCAGGACAATGAGTACAACAGGAGAGGAACAAAATCCTAAGCCAGCTGTTTCTGGACATATGGCTTGCTCCTCACACCCACTGTTTGTTTCCAAGGCATGGCTCATGGAATTCAATAGCAAGCATCTACTCAGTGTGAAAACGATAGAAAGAACATAATTTTCTCAAACAAAAACAGCAGAGCTTGACAAGGCCTCCAAATCATGAAAGAGGACCTTGTACTTCTCTGGCCTGCGGAAATGCCATCTCCACTTCAACCCTGTGGAAAGAAGGCCATTTCTTCTGGCCACTCATATCCTCCTGCATAACCAACTCCCCGAGTAATCCACTCTGTCAGCAACTCTTGCAGTAGTTCCAGTTTTCCTGATTAGGTCTTGACTGATACATGTGTGTGTATGTTCCTTCCTTCATTGTGAAGGCAAGACATCAAACACAGGCCTCAAGTCATTTACCTTCAAAGCCAGTATACTTCCCCGCCTACTTTTCTGTCAGCTAGACTGTGGATTCACATCAAGAGTGAAGGAAGCTGGAATTGGACTTAGAGGGCTCTCAAAGATTATCTACTGAGCAAATAAGTCTCCCTGGCATGCTGCAACATCCTGGGTTTCATGTGTCCTTGTGGCTAGAAGGACTTTCTGGGATGAAGGAGGTTATATGGATCTGTCTACCTCTGACTTGGAGTAATGAAAAGAGCTTGGTATATTCTATAAAATGTTCTATAAATAAAAGTTACTTTAGGACATGTGTCAGGATACTTTGCTGCAATAAGAAATAGAAACCAAATCAAAGTAATTTCAGCAAAAAAAAAATTATATATATATATATATATATATTAGCTCATATGAATGAAAAGTCCAGAGGTTGCACAAGCTTTAGTTATGACTGGGTCCAATGGTTCAAACAATGCCTTCAGGAGTCTGCTGCATCTCTCTCCATCACTCTGACTTGCTCCATCTTCATTTTAGTCTCATCAGACTCTTTCCCACGATTGCAAGAGGGCTTCCAACAGCTCCAAGTTACATGGCATTTTAGAACTCTCAATCTCAGACGGACATTATTCTCTCTCTGTGTGTCACTACTGTGTCACTACCATTTCTTAAGAAAGGATTCTGACTGGTCCTGCTTGGATTTTGCACCCACTCTTGGCCAGTTATTCTGTCCCTGGGTACCAAAGGTTCTGGGAATACCCTATACCTAAACCATTTGCGGCAGGGGAAGCAGAATCCCTGGAGTGAAGAAAAATAAGATAAAAGGTACTGGGAAGGTGCCAGGTATAGAATACCATGAGGCAGCTGGGTACTGAGGGGGAAGTGAATTAGAAGACTTGAAACTGATCTCTGACTCTATCACTGATTCGCTGTGAGAACCCAGGCAGAGTATTTGACTTCTCTCATTTTAGGTGCCCTTGTTTGTGAAATGTGTGGACTAGGCTTAGAACAGTCATTTGTAAGCATTTTTAACTTCAAGATTCTCAATTTGAACAAACTGTTGTACAGACCACACAGGACCTTAGCGAAGCCAGCTGGAGAGGTGCTGGGGGGCAGGGGCACGACTGGAGCCCCACCTGCTCTGCTCCCCGTTCTGTCCTCCTGATGGGGCTGCTTCAGAATCCTGCAGCTGCTCAGAACACAGTCTGAGAAGACTTGAGGTGTCTGATCTCCTATGCCTCTTCTAGCCTGGAATTTGGGGAAGTCTACATAGACTATGAAACCCTCTTTAATCTAGTTTTTCTCACTTCCCCTCTATTTATTTTTGGGCTAAAATCAGTCATGTTGGCTATGTGTGAGAGGCCACTTAGGAAAAATAATCATTTATTCAAATATCCAGCCAATTTACTTTGGCCTATTTGGAGCTTGTTTTTCCTGATGGGGAGGGAATACATTTCCAAAGCCCACTTTTAAGATCAGCCTAGAAAAGGTGAGTGTACAAGTGAGGAAAAATAGACAGGGGAAGTTGCCAAGCTGAGCTGGAAGCAGTAAATTCAAACCACTCCCATCTCCCCCACACGTGTGCCCTTCTGGGCACTCAAGGCCAAGTGCACGCTCTGGAACAGATGGCAGCGGAGGATGATGTAGGTTTTGGCTTCATCACTTGTGAAAACTTACTTTGGGGAGACACCTTCACCTCTAATCTGAGTGTGTTTGATTGAAATAGAGCATTGGGTAAGAGGAAGGGAATGGCCAGGGATGTGGCCATCCTGCAGCCAGAAGGCTAGGGGGGAGGAGGGCATCTTTGGTTCAGCAGCACCAGGAGTGAGAAATTCGTCCTGCGGTGATTTCAAAGGAAGCCAGAACCTTTGTGTTCCTTTTTCTTGTGACTGTTTAGAAAATAATCATAGAGTGACTAGGAGATGTCAGCCAGTCCTTTGGGGAACAGATAGGGATAAGCAGTGGTCTCTGCTGCTGCTGCTGCTAAGTCACTTCAGTCGTGTCCGACTCTGTGTAACCCCATAGACGGCAGCCCACCAGGCTCCCCCATCCCTGGGATTCTCCAGGCAAGAATACTGGGGTGGGTTGCCATTTCCTTCTCCAATGCATGAAAGAGAAAAGTGAAAGTGAAGTCACTCAGTCTGTCCGACTGTTAGTGACCCCATGGACTGCAGCCCACCAGGCTCCTCCGTCCATTGGATTTTCCAGGCAAGAGTACTGGGGTGGGGTGCCATTGCCTTCCCCAGTGGTCTCTAGTCTCTCTCTTAGAATCAAGAGAGGAGACAGGCAAACCAGGACAGTACACTGTATGGGAAGCTGATACCCAGCTGTTCTGCACCAGCTGCTTGTGGCTGGTGTCTCTAATCTGATAGGTCTGCGTCCTATTAGTTTATTACCATCCACACTTTGTGATGGGGGAATAGTATAAAAAAACACATGTATACACTCTACCATGGTAGCACAGAGTAGGAAAAATGACTCTGGAGGAGTTGAAGTAAGCTTTCCAGCATGGAGGCATTTGGCCTGTGCCCTACAGTTAGTGTAGGACATCGTAGAGAGGGTGAGAGGAGAAGGGATGGGGACTGCCAGGGCACAGCAGGAGCCACCGCATTCTGTGGCCTGAATATGTGCACAGAGGTTGGGAAGCTGAACAAGTGAGCTGGTGAACTGAGCATAAGTTGTTGAGAACAGCTGTTGAGGAGGTGAGAGTGGAGTGTGACAGGCCTACAGATACCACTTAAAAGCCTGGTCTTGCTCACGGGTGCAACTGTGAGCCACTGCACGTGAGAGGCTGGGTGCCATGATCAGGCCAGTGTTTGAGAAGCTTCATCAGGGCCCCAGTGAAGCTGCGGGTCTAGGAGGTGGGAAGGCCAGACAGAATCACTTCTGCTCAAGTGCCTAACAGCTGGCTAGGTCTTTCTTTCTGTTTAGTAAAAGCCAACATTTGCTGAGTGTTTACGGTGAGCCCTTGCAAAATGCTTCCTCTTACATAATCCTCCGTACATTCCAGCTCTGCTGATCCCAAGTTACAGATGAGGAAACTGAAGTTTAAAGATGCTGCCATTTGCCCACTGGGAGGCAATGTGAGAAGGAAGGAGCAGAGTGACCTAGAGGCTGTTGGAGAGGAAGGGACACTTCATGGGTGACTGCTACGTGCCACCCTCCATGGGATGTGCATCCAAATTTAACTTCATCGTAGAGAGGGTGAGAGGAGAAGGGATGGGGACTGCCAGGGCACAGCAGGAGCCACCGCATTCTGTGGCCTGAATATGTGCACAGAGGTTGGGAAGCTGAACAAGTGAGCTGGTGAACTGAGCATAAGTTGTTGAGAACAGCTGTTGAGGAGGTGAGAGTGGAGTGTGACAGGCCTACAGATACCACTTAAAAGCCTGGTCTTGCTCACGGGTGCAACTGTGAGCCACTGCACGTGAGAGGCTGGGTGCCATGATCAGGCCAGTGTTTGAGAAGCTTCATCAGGGCCCCAGTGAAGCTGCGGGTCTAGGAGGTGGGAAGGCCAGACAGAATCACTTCTGCTCAAGTGCCTAACAGCTGGCTAGGTCTTTCTTTCTGTTTAGTAAAAGCCAACATTTGCTGAGTGTTTACGGTGAGCCCTTGCAAAATGCTTCCTCTTACATAATCCTCCGTACATTCCAGCTCTGCTGATCCCAAGTTACAGATGAGGAAACTGAAGTTTAAAGATGCTGCCATTTGCCCACTGGGAGGCAATGTGAGAAGGAAGGAGCAGAGTGACCTAGAGGCTGTTGGAGAGGAAGGGACACTTCATGGGTGACTGCTACGTGCCACCCTCCATGGGATGTGCATCCAAATTTAACTGTTACAAAACAGCTGCAGCTCTGCGGATGGCAGTCACATTCTCCTAGCTGCTCAGGCCAAAAGCTTTGAAGATATCGCCCCTCTCTCTCACACCCCATAGCCAATCTATCAAGATATCACATTAGTCCTCTACCTTCAAAACATACAGTTTTCAACCACCTTTCCCCCTTCACTGCTGCCAGCCTGGCCCAGCCCACCACCTCGCTCCCTAATTCTGCCCCCTACAGACGGTACAGCATCCTGGGTCATTCACCTAGAATCCAGGTCAGATCACCTAACCTTTTCTCGGCTTAAAATCCTGCAGTGGCTCCCCTGTCAGTAAAGAAAAGGAATGTCCTGATAATGCCACCCTGCCGTCACCTCTTGATCGCCTCTCTCACTTCTCCCCACACTGCTCACTCTCCTCTGACTGCTCCAGCTTCCTTCTTATTCCTCAAACTCACCTGGCTCACTCCTGTCTCAGGACCTTTGCTCCAGCTGTGCCCTGTGCCCGAAACACTCTTCCCTCAGGTCCCTCCTCTAAGTCTCACCTTCAGATCTTTGCTCCTGAAGGTGGTGCTGAGAACCCTAGTGAATTCTGTAATCTCATCTCCCATGACATGGGGGAATCTACCCTCCTTACTGGATCTTCATTCCTATCTCATATCAATTATCTAAACAGTGGCAGAGCTAGCGCTGCCCAGTGGCAAATCCTGGGGTCTTGCTGTCACACCTGAGGAGAAGGAAAGCCCCTGGGAGCCCTGATGGGCGCATGGGCAGGCAGCAGGGACGACACTGGTTGTGCTGACATGGGGCAGCACAGCAGATGCTGCAAAGAGGAAAGCAACCTTTTTCTACACAATCTTGTTGCTGTAGTTTTTTTAAAAAANGGTCTTGCTGTCACACCTGAGGAGAAGGAAAGCCCCTGGGAGCCCTGATGGGCGCATGGGCAGGCAGCAGGGACGACACTGGTTGTGCTGACATGGGGCAGCACAGCAGATGCTGCAAAGAGGAAAGCAACCTTTTTCTACACAATCTTGTTGCTGTAGTTTTTTAAAAAAATAAAGAAATGACCCTCATGGCTGAGAAGACATGCTGTGTGTGTGTGTGTAGAGGCATTGGCTTTCATCCTAGAACCTTACCTCATTCAGCAGGCATTTAACAAAGGCAGCATTATTGAATACCAACTAATTATCTGGCAACAGAGGGAGAGACTGAGAGATGGATGGGCCAGAGCGCACCTGACGGATGAAATATGAGTCATTCACAGATATCCTCCAGAAAGAGGCATCGCTGACAAGCACTGCTTTAGGAGTGTCACATGCAAACCCTTTACTTCCCACAGGTTTTCTGAACCTGAGAGGCAAGGCTGAATTTTCAGGACAGACACTCAGAGAAGGCAATTCCGAGCTGCTCCTGGAGTTGCTGCCCAGGATCCATCCTGCTCTACCACCTTCCATTGGAGCTGGAACCAAGTTATCGATTTCTCTAGGCTCCAGGTTAATACTGCTTTCACTGGTTAATACCAAAGACTGTCCCCAAGGATAGAGAGGAATGCCACTTACCACAGTGGCCCTCTCTAGAAAGTAGGCTGGATTGGGAGGAGCCAGGCAGGTCGCAAACTCAAAGAAATGAGGCTAGTTCTCACCTAGCCAAGGGGGTTACTTTCTTTCCTCAGCTGTCTGTTCACTCCATATGTTCAGGCTTAGAAGTGTGCTGGGGGGTGTGGGGATGGAAGCAGTGTTTTGATACAACACTTGTGCTCTCTGTAAGGCTTTGTTCAGAAATGAACCAAGACTTCCAGTTGCGGTGATGTCTTAAGTGAGTAAAGCCAGCAAGCACTTTGAGTGATCAAAAGAGAAACGGAGGTACCTCCTGGCTTCTTCCAGGTCACAGTCAGCCCTAGAAGGTGCTGCTGGATAAGCTGCTGTTATGACAGAAATGAAATTTGTTTTGCACAGGCATCAAATGATGACCTCCCCCAAACATTCCATATTACTAGTCAGAAGCCACCCAAGACGGTATCAAAATGTGAGCGCCTGAGAAAAGTATTATGAAACAGCTTACTTTATAAGTGATTTCTCCCACAAAAGGAACATCCAAATCTCCACCTCCTCTCTCTAGATCCCAGCTTGCTTGTATTGGTGTGTAGAAAAGTGAATGGATCCATTAAGTCCCACCCTTGTTTCAGTCTGCCCACTTGTCACATTTGCTTATTGTACTACTTGAAATTTGCAGCCTCTGTGTCACAAAACATTCCTGATAGGACACGCCTGGTTTTACTATGGCTTTTTCAAATATTCTCATTATAAATGCTAATCGTGTCTGCTCCGGAGTCTACATGCCTCCCAGGTAGCTCAGTGGTAAAGAATCCGCCTGCCAATGTAGGAGATGTGAGTTTTGATCCCTGGGTTGGGAAGATCCTCTGGAGGAGGATATGGAAACCCACTCCAGCATTCTTGCCTGGAGAATTCCATGGACAGAGGAGCCTGGCAGGCTATAATAGTAAAAAGAGTCAAACACGACTGAGCTACTGAGCACACACACATACACACACTACAATCTGTAATGAGTATGGACACCCTCTATGCCAAGAGTTCTCAAGCTTCAGCTTGCATTCAAGTCCCCTAGAGGGCTGGTTAAAATACAACCCTGGGCCTCACCACTGGAAGCTCTGATTTAAGAGATCTGGGGTGGGGCTTGAAAAAGTGCCTTTCTGACAAGTTACCAGGGGCTGCACTTGTTGCTGCCTCTAGTATCATACACTTTGAGAACTTCTGTTATGCTTTGTACTTGGCTTGTTCCTTGTAGGAAAGACGAACAGTTGTTTCATAATTGAACCCAGGAGATGTTAACAAAGTGAGCACAGGTATGAGGCCAAACAGTAGCAGGAGGACAAGATGGGAACTGAGTGCTGGGATGGAGGTGAAGGTGGGTATTCACACATCTCACAGTTCCCCGAAGGATCCTTTTTCATAGAGGAAGAACTCAAACAGTGAAATGGTCAGTATTGGGTTGAATTCTTCCAGTTGCAAATGATAAGAAAGAGAAAGGGTATTTTTGGCTTATATAATAAATGAAATACTTAAAAGATGCACTGACTTCAGGCATGTCTTGATCCAGAAGCCCAAGTGAGTTTCTCTCTAACTCTGTTCTCTGCCCCTTCTCTATCTGCCCCATTGTCAGATGGTCTCTCAGATTCTGGTGACAAGAGGACTAGGAAGCAGTTCTTCCCACTGGCCAACTTTTTAGGAAGCCTGCTGTGCTATAGCTATTCACGAGACAGCTGTAGGGGTCATTCCTTTCCTGTGTTCCAGCACAGAGAAGTCCAAGAAGTGGACCAATCCACAGTATATTATCCACAATGGCTGCTACTGCTGGAACATTGAGGGAAGCTGGGACAAGATTAAAACAGCACAGGACTATGTTTATTATCAAAGCTTCCTGTTATAGGCACCCAACCCCATCCAGCTAAGAAAATGACAACTTTTACTTTGGAAACTTTCGCACAACTTTTATCTCTTTTGCCATCATCAGATACAAAGTGTTTACTGGTGGGCTTAGGGTTGGAAGCCTGTCATTTTAATGGAAGAATTTGCCAGAGGGGGTGGCATAGACTAGGTGAACTTGTAGCCTTGTAGCCATCATTTCCCCCAGATTCACAATAACTTAAAAAAAAATCTTTTCCTCTGCTGAAAAACACCTGCCTAGCTACAGAGTCTAATAGGTGATTCTAAGGGGACACAGTGTTATTTTGAGTGCTATTTTCAGTCCCGTAGAGTTTTCATTTAGTTCTTCATGTAACAGGCACATGCACAAAAGCAATTAAACTAGAGAAAAAGCAAAAAATATCAGCAGGCAACTTGCTGCCTTCAGTTACTGTGCTCCCAGTTGGGAACACTGTCAGTCACCAGTGGGGCCCACAGAATTAAATTAGTTGGGGTCGGGGGGAACTTTTTTTGGCTGAGTCAGCATCTAAATATAGGAATCCTTCTGAAGGACTGCAGGTTTCTCAGAGGGCTATGCTGGAGGCAGGGAGTAGACTGATTTTTAAAAGTCTATCCAGGAAAAAAGAATTACTGCAAAATGTGCAAATTTCCTGAGTTGTGGTTAGGAAAAAAACATTTCTGTTTGGCTTTCCTGTTTGGGACCTAGTGAAGTGAAAGTGTCAGTCGCTCAGTCACATCTAACTCTTCACGACCCCCTGGACTGGAGCCTCTGTGCATGAGATTCTCCAGGCAAGAATACTGGAGTGGGTAGCCATTCCCTTCTCTAGGGGATCTAGACATTGTCTTTATTTCATTAAGATAAGCCAGTACAATAATCATGTTCCTAGAGTGATATAATGTAAAGTATGAGTTGGGGTTATGTCTTAGTAAAGTTGGGTTTTAAGAAATAGGGACTAAATTCACTTATGTATTAAGGGGATGTGTTAGAAAGACACTAGAGATTAACAGGATCAGAGGGAGAGGACTTTCTGGACTTAAGGGATTCACTACTGTCAAGCCCACTCACTCATACACTCTTCCCCATCATCTCTCTCTGTCTTGGTGCAGACATGTCTGGCTTTATTCTCTCCTGCTGGAAACAGATTTCCACAGATAATGGAAGACAGCCACCAACAGATTCTAATTCATGTCCTCCAGCTTCTATGACCCAAATGCAAGACATATTCTCTCCACTTGAAGACATAGCCCAGGAAAAAAAGGAGTTCACAATGGAGATGAGAGACCGGTGAAGAGTAAGAGAGGACCCAGCAGAGAGCTATGTCATGGAAACCAGAGCCAGATGGAGTTACAAGGAGGTGGCAATGGTCAAAGACATCCGACAGCACAGAGGGACCAAGTAGAATGGGATGGAAAAGTTCCTTACAGCATTATTAACACAAAAAAGCTAAAGTCATGTTTATCTGTGCACTTCATATTGCAGGTGTGTAAACAGCACAGCCCTTTTCTTGAATTTTGGTGCTCCTGTGCTGTCACACGAATTTGGTTAACTGCCCATAGATTTGTGGCTCCATGTAGAGGTGGCTCAAAAGTATTAACATAAAAAAATTGGATAAAGGACCCACAAACAGCAATGACATAAATCTCAGGGAAGAATCACAGTGGGCTGAGCATAAGTCACACACCTGCCAAAGTGAAAGAGCTGGCCAGCCTGGGGCAACCAGACACATCATGTTTATTCCTGTGGGCAAGGACTGGGTATTATGATCAACAACCCAACCAGGATTACAGAATTAGAGTTGGGGAGAAGTCATTTCCCAAGGAAGAGAAGGAAGAAAGGTATGTGGATAACCAACACAAATGGTTACAGGCACACAGCTAAGGGTAAACACATCCCAAGATCGCCAACAACAGCTCTCAGTTATTCATATAAACACTTCTGCTGCACCTACTTGCATCTTACCTGTAGGTCTAGAGTATCACAAAGATGAGCACATAAGATCCTCACTTCAGAGTTCAGGGAGTTGATGTATCCTTGTTGTTTAGTTGCTAAGTCATACCTGACTCTTACATGATCCCATGGACTGCAGCCCACCAGGCTCCTCTGTTCCCAGCATTTTCCAGGTAATAATATGCTAGCAAATTTGGAAAACTCAGCAGTGGCCACAGGACTGGAAAAGGTCAGTTTTCATTCCAATCCCAAAGAAAGGCAATGCCAAAGAATGCTCAAACTACCGCACAATTGCACTCATCTCACATGCTAGTAAAATAATGCTCAAAATTCTCCAAGCCAGACTTCAGCAATACATGAACCGTGAACTCTCTGACGTTCAAGCTGGTTTTAGAAAAGGCAGAGGAACCAGAGATCAAATTGCCAACATCCGCTGGATCATGGAAAAAGCAAGAGAGTTCCAGAAAAACATCTATTTCTGCTTTATGGACTATGCCAAAACCTTTGACTGTGTGGATCACAATAAACTGTGGAAAATTCTGAAAGAGATGGGAATACCAGACCACCTGACCTGCCTCTTGAGAAATCTGTATGCAGGTCAGGAAGCAACAGTTAGAACTGGACATGGAACAACAGACTGGTTCCAAATAGGAAAAGGAGTACGTCAAGGCTGTATATTGTCACCCTTCTTATTTAACTTATATGCAGAGTACATCATGAGAAACACTGGACTGGAAGAAACACAAGCTGGAATCAGGATTGCTGGGAGAAATGTCAATAACCTCAGATATGCAGATGACACCACCCTTATGGCAGATACTGAAGAGGAACTAAAAAGCCTCTTGATGAAAGTGAAAGAGGAGAGTGAAAAAGTTGGCTTAAAGCTCAACATTCAGAAAATGAAGATCATGGCATCTGGTCCCATCACTTCATGGGAAATAGATGGGGAAACAGTGGAAACAGTGTCAGACTTTATTTTGGGGGCTCCAAAATCACTGCAGATGGTGATTGCAGCCATGAAATTAAAAAACGTTTGCTCCTTGGAAGAAAAGTTATGACCAACCTAGATAGTATATTCAAAAGCAGAGATATTACTTTGCCGACTAAGGTCCATCTAGTCAAGGCTATGGTTTTTCCTGTGGTCATGTATGGATGCGAGAGTTGGACTGTGAAGAAGGCTGAGCGCCGAAGAATTGATGCTTTTGAACTGTGGTGTTGGAAGACTCTTGAGAGTCCCTTGGATTGCAAGGAGATCCAACCAATCCATTCTGAAGGAGATCAACCCTTCTTTGGAAGGAATGATGCTAAAGCTGAAACTCCAGTACTTTGGCCACCTCATGCGAAGAGTTGACTCATTGGAAAAGACTCTGATGCTGGGAGGGATTGGGGGCAGGAGGAGAAGGGGACGACCGAGGATGAGATGGCTGGATGGCATCACTGACTCAATGGCCATGAGTCTGAGTGAACTCCGGGAGTTGGTGATGGACAGGGAGGCCTGGCCTGCTGCGATTCATGGGGTTGCAAAGAGTCGGACATGACTGAGCAACTGAACTGAACTGAACTTGCATGAAATGTTCCCTCGGTATCACTAATTTTCTTGAAGAGATCCCTAGTCTTTCTCATTCTGTTGTTTTCTTCTATATCTTTGCATTGATCTCTGAGGAAGGCTTTCTTATCTCTCCTTGCTATTCTTTGGAACTCTGCATTCAAATGGGTTTATCTTTCCTCTTCTCCTTTGCTTTGTGCTTCTATTCTTTTCTCAGCTATTTGTGAGGCCTCCCCAGAGTGTCATTTTGATTTTTTTTGCATTTCTCTTTCTTGGGGATGGTCTTGATCCCTGTCTCCTGTATATAACCTCTGTCATGAACCTCTGTCCATAGTTCTTCAGGCAGTCTATCAGATCTAATCCCTTGAATCTATTTTTCACTTCCACTGTATAATCATAAGGGATTTGATTTAGATCATACCCAAATGGTCTAGTGGGTTTCCCCACTTTCTTCAATTTAAGTCTGAAGATGTGTATAAGAGACAGGAGTGTGCAAGGGTGATGGGGCATCTTAGTCAGTGAGAGTCGTGTCAAGGTGAGTTCAGGTNATCGTGTTTTGACTCTTGTGACCCCATGGACTGGAGCCCGCCATGCTCCACTGTCCATGGGATTCTCCAGGCAAGCATACTGGAATGGGTTGCCATTTCCTTCTCCAGGGGACCTTCCAGACCCAGGAATCGAACCCGGGTCTCCTGCACTGAAGGCAGATTCTTTACCAACTGAGCTACAAGGGAAGCCCGAAAAGGAGTGCGGCAGGAGAGGAAAGGGATGAATTCCACTGGAGTGTGATTAGGGTGAGCTTTGTGATGAATCCAAGCTTACAGGAGGGCTCTGAAGGAAGCACTGGAAATTTCCAGGAGGACAAGATGGGGTCCCAAAGAAGTCTCCTCATCTTAATTGACCACGATGCCCAGTTGTACTGGAAAATATTATGGTTTGCAGTACATAGGACAACCGTTGGAAAATACAGAGCTAGTTAAAATTTCACACAGAAACTAAATCTTCTAGAAATTAAGTGATTTGACCAAAGTATTGTAACACAGCTAGAGAGAGACAGGCTTAGGGTGAGACTCAGACTTCTTGGCAATGCAAGTCGAGCTTCTTCCATTCCTCCACATGAAACTGGAATAGCCAAATCAAGAGGCCATCTGAGCCCTTCCCTGGTTTTCAAGAGGCACAGTCTAGAGGGCCAGATCCAAGCACAGATATGGCGTGCCCCAGGCATTACCAGCTCATTAGCCTTGAAGAATTCTAAGCAGCAAGTGCTCATTGTGACTTGTACATTCACAAACAAGTTGGAACAAATCTGTTCCTGAAAAACACAGCTGGCCGCCACAGAGCACTGAATGCTTACCCAGGTTACATCCAAAACTCATGGACGTTGGGTTGCTTTTTAATTAAACTGAGGGCTGAGTTCTAGAAAGGTTATTTCCTTAGCAAAGCTGTGACTCAGAGTGAAGGCAAGCCCTGTGGTTTCCATCAGGAAACAAAATGCTAGGCCAAATGTGCGTCTTCCTCACGTGAACTGGTAGGGCAGACAGCAGAGCTGACAAGGAGCAGAGCTTTGAGGAGATGACAGCCTGGAAGTTGCTGGGCTGAGTCAGCCACTGAGGCTTTAGCATCTTCCTGCCAAGGCTGAACTGGAGACCCTGCTGACTTCCTGAGTAGAGGCTCTGAAGTCCTATGCAATGACAGCACAGGACTGGGCTAGGTTGGTGGGGCTGCTGGGCTAGATGGGCGGAGGTCTGAGGGCTAGGATCATAGGTGGATGCCCTCTTCTACACTGCCTCCTATGTACAGGCATCCCTGGTTCCTCAAATACAATCCCTAACCAGAAAGCCATGGAAGGCAGCAAGTGGGCCCTCACCTGTGTGCACGTGCTCTGAGCAGGAGTGTCAGGAAGTACACAAGCATCATCTTTCCCTATGAAGAGGCTCTGAGAGAAGTAATAGAGGAATACAAGCCAAGCATCCTGTGTTTGTGGAGCACTGGTGAGAGGCAACAAAAGCACCCCCCAAAAGTCTCAGTGTAATATTCCGTCACTCCAGAGAAAAGATCGAAGCTCACAATTGTCAAGACTTGGAGAGAAACTGTCAAGAGCACAGTAAACCAGCCGTGGACAACGTGAAACGAACCATCAGTCTTGCAATGGGTAAAAGTTCCAAATCGTCATCAGAATAAGAAAGAAAAACAAAGGCTGTCAGTGCCACAACATGGAAAGTCCTGAGCTACCAAAGCCCAAGGTCTCTGCCAGCCTCTCCTTCTCACCCCTTTTGACTATGTATACATATGCTACAATAATGCTATTAGTCTGCAACAGGTTGGAGAACTTGGAGCCACTTCCTGCAAAGGACAGGACTACCTAGTAACATTTGCTTGACTATTTTTTGTGTGGTTTTATAGGCAGATTCTTCAAGGTATGGATCCTGGCTTTGCTGCGTGGTCTAGGGTAAGTTATTTAACCTCTGTAAAACACACCTCAAGAGTCTTGAAAAATGATGATTATGAGAATATCTATAAAATACTGAGCACAGCACTGGAAAACAGTAGGTGCTCAAAATGGTAACTGTTAATGTCATTTTCATTATTAAAACTCAGACCTTGCCTTTGAACAGTTCACAATCTAATGAGAAAAGCAAACCTAGTTATGACTCATGTAGGATATAATAGAATGGTTTTATAAGTATAGGTTGTGGTTATTTAAGATAACTTTTGTGTAATCTGTTTCAGGTAGATGGTGACAGCATTTGCAAAAACTTAAAGGAAAAATCACGAAGCCTCGTAACAGGCTAGGAGAGTGTTCTAGATTCTAGAACACATCAAGATCTTTGTCTACTCTGGAAAGGCAGAGATGTGAGATGCTAGCACCTGCAGGCAGCCTGGAGCTCAACTTTGTCTGCACCAGAGACACTTTCAAAATTCCAGTGCCCATTCAACAAATATGCCAAGACAATTCAATGAAGAATGGATAGTCTGTTAAACAAATGAAACTCAAACGGTTAATATCAAAATATGCAAAATCTCCTAACATAAATAAAAACCAACTCAAAATGATCATAGATCTAAATGCAAAAGCTAAAACTATGAGACTTCTAGAGTTAACATAGTAGAAAGCCTTCATGACTTTAGGTTGGGCAAAGAGTTTTCAAATATAACACAAAAGCACAATCTATAAAATGAAAAACTGATATCTTGTACATCATGAGGAATTAAAAGCATTTGCATTTCAAAAAGCACCAATGAGAAAATGAAAGGACAAGTCAAAGACTGGGAGAAAATATTTGCAAATCACATGTCTGATAAAAGTCTTGTTTACAGAATATATAAAGAACTCTCACAAGCTCCTAATAAGAAGACAATTTGATGGGAAAAATGGGCAAAAAATTTGAATAGACGTCTCACTGAAGAAAATACACAAATGGCTAATAAGTACTTGAAAAGATATTCAATACCATTAGTCATTACAGAAATACAAATTAACAATTAAAAATACTGACAATTCTATGTGTTAGCAAAATGAAACCCCTAATCATTGCTTGTAGGACTGTAAAATGGTACACACTGGAATATAGTTTGGCAGTTTCTTAAAAAGTTAAACATAAACTTACCATATGACTCAGCAACTCTGCTCCTAGAAATATACCTAAGAGAAATATAATACCTAAGAGAAATATAAAATACTGAAGAGAAATAGAAACATATTTCTACACAAAGGTATGCCCATAAATGTTCACAGTAACATTATTCATAATAACCCCAAACTGGAAACAATGTAAACGCCCATCAACTGCTGAATAAATGAAATGTGGCATATTAATGAGGGGGGGAAGTACTGTTCATCAATAAAAAAGACCACACTACAACACAGATGAACCTCAACAATATTATGAAAAGTGAAGGAAGCCAGATGAACAAGACTATACATAGTCTGATTCTGTTCACACGGATGTCCACAAAAGATAAATGGATAGAGATAGAAAGTAGATTAGTGGCTGTCTAAGCCAGACAAGAAGCAAGAATTGACTGCAACCTGGTAGTAGGAAATTTGGGGGATGGTGGAAACATTGTAAAACTACATAATGGTAATGGCTGCACAATTCTATAAACATGAATTTTAAATAAACTGAATTGATAATTATAATGGGTAAATTTTATGCTATCTACAATAGATGTCAATAAAGCTGTTTTTAAAATTTCAGGGTCCATGATTCTCTCCAGATCCATTACACCAGAATCTTTGGGGCTGGGACCCAGGCATTGATATTTTTTAAAGCCAGATACTTAAAGTGAACTATCCAAATGTTTGCTTTGGACTTAAACTATCAGATGTCATCAGGGATAATACTGATGGTCAGTATTACACCTTATCAATTTGGGGTAATATTGCAATTGGAAATAGGGTCAGATAGTTGAGATCCTGAAAACTCAAAACCGTCAACCTAGCCTCTCATAGCTGCTACAATGATAATCAAATATTTTGTACCTATTTAGGGTATGTTTGGCTGCAAGTAATAGAATCTTATTTTCAGCATCTTAAATCATGATTACTTTTCATTAACAGATAGTCTGGAAGTAGGCAAACTAAGTTCGTTTTGGAAATTCAGTTGTGTCATTAAGGATCAAGGCCCTTCACATTCTTGAATTTTATCATTCATCTCATCTGCAGGCAGCATCTCTCCACATGGTCAGAAAATGGTTGCCAGCTCTCCAAGCTACTCATTCTTACATGACAGTATCCCAAGGAGAAAGCTGGGGCAGGAAGGCTGGGGGGAATGACAGAAGTTTCTCTATTTTATATACCTTTCCCTTATTAGAAAGGAAGAACTCTTTCTCAGAAGTCCCAAGAAGCCCATCCTTTGTAGCATCGCTGCTGAAACTGGGTCAAAGGTCCACCTGTTAGCAAGGGAGAGGGAAGACTGGCTGCTGGAGAGGAAGAAAAGCATCTGCGGTGTCCCTTGTGATCATATGGTGTTTTACAGTTATGCATATGTGGCAGACAATGTTCCTAATTACAAGCAATAGAAAATGTTCCTGGCTAATTTAACCAGAAAATGACTGTATTCATGGGATTTTGAGTAATTCAGAGTTGTCAGGAGAGCTGAAGAATGAGGCTTGAGGTTAAGCTGCCAGAAACAATGTCTAAAATCACGAGCATTATTCTAATGAAGCAGCCCCTGCTGCTGTCCCTCTCCACACACAACACCTACAGTTTGTACCATTGCTGTTTCTCTGCTGAGAATTTTATCTTGTTTCATTGTTATTGTCGTGGCCATCAAAGAGAGAGAAAGTGTGCTACCCAACCTTGGCCATTGGGTCACTGACGCCCAAGGCAAAGTGTACTGCGAATCATCTGACTGGTGGAGCCTAGGTCAGATTATTTTACCGGGCTCCTAAGGAGTCTGGGAAGATGAGTATATGGCATTTTGGGTATTTCTAATGGAAGAAAGTCTTTATCCTCAACCAAGACTTATTAAGCGGAGAGTTCCTGACGTAGCTAGAGCTTTAGATACAAGGGAGCTAGAGTGAATTACACATGTCCACCTCAGTGTTAACGATCCCATCTGATTCTCACAGCCTCTTGCAGTCATCTTCATGTTATTGAAAGAGCTCAGAGGTGCCTTGCCATGTTCCAAAATCTAAGTTCCACAGTAATACACAAGCGAGCAAAGACTAGTGTCCAAGACACGCACTGGGCACTGTTGGGGCAAATTACTAGAAAACAAACCAGATGTCCAAGATTACGTATTTGTTAATAAACATTTGTTAATAAACTGTTCTACATTTATACAATGAAACTCCATCTAACATTTTAAAAAATGAGGTAGTTTTTAATGTGGTGATAAGAAGAGATCTTCAGGATGTATTTTTAAGCAGAAAAATAAGTTGCAAAACAATATGCATAGTATACCTCCAATACAGTTCTAAGACATTAAACTGTATTTTGTGTGTGTACCAAACGATTAACAGCGGTTGGCTCAGGGTATGTGAATAAGAACCTTCACTTTATCTACTATATATTTTTAAAAAATGTTTTACAATAACTACATTATTTTTGTAAGCAACAGAACATGTGACAAACGAATTTTTAATTGAGCCAAGAGATTATTTGCTAAACCATAAAGGCAAGGGTCTCAGCTGTTTAGAGGATGGGAGGGTAGAGATGGGGAGACTGTCCATGTTATTTAAGGGCTCTTTCGCCTCTAGGGCTGAGATACTGAAATGAAAATGAATGAATCACTCAAACAGTACAGTCTGTGGGAGAGGGAAAAGGCAAGAAGCTTGGCATTCCATGAGAAGCTGGGTCCTCAGCCACTGGGGCCAGAGGGGTCACCTGCAGCCGAAGTCATGGAATACTGAGAGGATTCCATGCAGCGGAAGAGTCAGTTCTTGGTCACAGATCTGGAGAGGATCAGAAAGAGTGATTAAGATCGATGCCATGTGTCAAAGAGGATGGACCCTCCTTGCAGACTGGGTAAGAGGAACTGGGCTCAGGTTGGGACTAGGCTTTATTCTCAAGCACAGCTGCTCAGGCAGGAAGTTGCAAGTTATCATGTGGATTTTTGTTTCTTTTTAATTGCAAATATTTCTATCATAATTTATTATTGATGAAAATTGTTTCTAGCTATAGGAATCTTATATTCCAATACCACAGATGGTACAAATAAACGTACCAAGCCCTGAGAGAGAGGCAGTAAAGCTTAGGGGAGAAGAGTGTAGATTGGACTTGGTTTCTTAGGCAATGTAGACAAAGAGTTGACCCTGGGTGACTCCAGGGGAGAATCTCTGATCGAATGGCTGGCTTTGGGCAAGTCTTCCTGAGAAAAATGGCTTCAGTACTGATGGGAACATCCCAACCCAGGCTTCCCCCTGAAGGGTGTATGTATATGGCCTGGCCTTTAGTTGTGGGAGCTGTGGTGGTGGGAACCCTCATGCTCTAACCCTGAAATGCTTAGGCTTCTGCTATAAAAGAACAAAGAAAGAATGGCTACTGTGTACCAGCGTGGGCTTTCCTGTTGGCCCAGTGGTAAAGAATCTGCCTGTCAATACGGGAGACATGGGTTCGATTCCTGGTCCAGGAAGATCCCATATGCCACAGAGCAACTAAGCCTGTGGACCACAACTACTGAGCCTGTGCTCTAGAGACTGGGAGCCACAGCTACTGAAGCCCACGTACGGAACCCACACTCCCCAACAACAAAAGCCACCACAACAAGAATCTCACTGGGAAACTAGAGAGTAGCCCCAGCCCCTCTCCAATATTAGAGAAAAGCCCGCACAGCAATGGGGGCCCTGCACAGCCATAAATTAATAAAACTATAAAAAGTGCTACTGTGACAATAACACTAAAAAATGAACCAACTCCAGTTTGTGCTGTGAGTCCTGTTGGTGCGTCTGGAGAAAGTCAAGGCCGGCAGCGCTGCTCCTCAGGTCAGAATGCCTGACGCCTGCTGCTGGGTGCTCCCCACAGAGCCAGCCCTGGGCTGGCCCGCCCTCCAAAAGGAAGAGCCCTGAGTCGCGACAGAGACATCAGTGGTCTAAGGCAGAGGTCCCCAGCCTTTTTTGGCACTGGGTACTGGTTTCCCGGAAGACAATTTTTCCACAGACAAGGGGGCACAGGTGGGATACAGTTTCGGTTTTGCCACTCACCTCCTGTGCAGTGCCCCAGTTCCTAACAGGTCCTGGACCAGTACTGGTCCGCGGCCTGAGGGGCTAATGGATGGGGGCGCTTACGTAGCTGAAGCAAGGTCCTGGAGCGACATCCCGCCACCGGCAGTGCGGATGGCAGGCGGCCGGGGCAGCAGAATATGGCGGCAGCCTTCGGGAGCGGGGAGGGGGAGGTCACCAGTTCCTGGGGGAACTGACTTCTGGTCTTCTGGTTGGTTACCAGGGAAACCAGCGGGGCGGCACAGCCCTCACCGCCCCTGTGATATCTACCAGGTGATCTAATTAGAACGATAACTAGCTGGGACTGGAGGCAAGTATCTAGGTGTTTTGATTGGGCTGCCTGATGAAGAGGGAAGGCCAGCTAGGAGAGGAGGCTAGAGCTAAGGCAGGCACTGGTCAAGCAGTGGAGGTACAGAGAACAAGGGAACAACCTTCTTGGGTGGCCTGATCAGACACCCACTCAACAGGGAAGGACACCCTGGCCGAAGGGTCCGCCACATCGTCATCTTTACAGCTCACTCTCCCCACTCCCCACTACACGTGTGATGTCTGTCAACACAGGTGTCACAGATCACTGGTGAAGACTGCCCTTACAGAGGCAGAAACCTAGAACAATCATGTGAGGCAAAGAAGGAAGAAGGCTTCCCCAGAATGATCCTTCACCATCCATTTGTGAATTTCTGGCCAAGTCTCCTTGGCCAGTTCTCATGCTAAAGACATGACTTTGTGGGCAGCTTACAGAACAATTTGGCATATATAACATTTGGGGGTTTTTTTCTTCTCCATTTTGTTTTGCTTTGCTTTCCAATATCAAAGTAATTCTAAGCCATTAGACATAGCTTCTGTCCCATGACTTCAGATGAACAACCTCCAGATGTGCTACAGATGTACAGTCTGTCCAAAATATAACAGTTGTAAAGATGTAAATGTCCACTCTCTGGGGACAGTATAGCATAACATACCACACAGGAGCCTGACTGCTTGGGACAGAATTCTGACTCTTCCACCAGGGCAAGTTTCTAACATCTTTGTGCCTCAGTTTTTTCACCTGTAAAATGATGAGAATTATAGTACCAACCTCATAGGGATGTTGTGAGGATTAAATTAGTTAACTTTCTTTTTTACAAATGAGTATGTAGTTAGTAGTGCCTAAAGCATAGTAAGTGTAAGCACTGTTATCACTGAAGAATCCTGTTGGCTGTTCCTACAGGACCTCACAAGGTTGAAGTAAGTGGATGAATGGGCCTTGGGCATCATGGTTCGAGAAGCTTAGCTTTACAGATCTAGAAAAGTGATCGCCTCAGCAAGGTCACAGTTAAGGGGACTGAGGGGATTATCCCATGCAGACTAGATTCACAAACTCACAAAAGGGTTTATTGCCTGTCTGCCAAAGTGTTTAACTGCAGCAAGGCAAAGGTGCCAATGTTACAGGCATTCACGTAGCATTCCCTCCTAAGAAAAGTTACATGGGAAACAGAGTTTTAACTTGAAATTTACTTGTGAACACGGCAGAACTGTGCTGACTTAATGCCAACATCCTCACCATACGAGGAGAAAACTGGGTCCTTGTGTACAAAAGGGGACATGTCTTCCAGTTATCTGGTCAGGAAACTCCCTCCTGTGAACAGCACTGACACAGCTCGGGTTCTGGTTCTACACAGAATGTCTCACTGTGATGACATGCTTTCTTTGAGACTGTGGACCAAAAGGAAGGTCAAAAGCTTTAGATAGGCTAATATTGGACCCTGGGTACATCTGAAACTTCTTAGACATTGCAGCTTCAAGTGAGCTTCTTTCAAACTGACCTAGGGCAGAGTGGAACTTCCATTGCAGAATAAGTGAAGATTTTGATGTATAATAGGATGAAGGAATTTATATTTACCTGAAGTCTTCCAAAGGACAGCCTTTTGCAGAGTCGAAGACTGTTTTATAAGCCACTTGACATCAATGCATGTGTGTTGGGGGTGGGCGGTGGATATGCTTAGACAAACCAGATTGTCAGTGGACTGCAGTCTGAGGATCAGGGTTCTAGTCACTACAGGGCTTTCATTTAACAGAGCTGGAAGCCAAGTTTAAAGAAGTAAGTGCTGTGCTAGGGTCAGAAAGAGAAGTAGTACCATGTATTAGAGGGGCAGCCAGGAAGAAATGGACTTGTCAGATGCACATGCTTGAGGCTGATGCCACACAGGGGTTGGGGCTATAAGGCAAATCTTCTCCTACTTCATGTCTTACCTACCTCTCCCTGTGCAGAGCACCCTGCAGAGCCCGGCACCCAAGAGCTCTGGATTTTAGCCTACTTTTTGAGCCCCACTCTCCATCTTCCCAATGATCTTGTGAGCTCAGCTATTAGTCTTTCTGTAAATTCCCTTTTAAGCTACTTAGAATTGCTTTCTGTTGTTTGCAGCCAAAATTTTTGAATGATACATTCTTACTTCACTTCACTTCTTCACTTGGAAGGATACTGAGCCACATTAAATTTCAGATTATACTTTCTGACAAGTACCTGGAATGCAGCTCTTCAGTGTTTGAGGGTTAATAATAAACTAATTATGTTTCAACAGCTGACTGAACTGGGATTAGGGCTAACATATTTTGTGAGATGTTAAAAATCTGAGGAGGTGATGTACTTGAAGGGACAACCAAAACCAACCCAGCTTCTATTAGAGGTAGATCAAGGCAATACCTATGAAGAAGGTCAAATCTTCTCATATACATGTTCACATCAGCACTACTCACATAGCCAAAAGGTAGAAGCCACAAGGTATCCATCATCCATAGATGAATGGATAATCAAAATGTGGTATACACATACACTGGAATAATAGTCAGCCTTTAAGAATGAAGGCAATTTGACATAGAGCACAGCATGGATGAACATTGAAGACTATATTAAATGAAATAAGCCAGTCACAAAAGGACAAGCATTTATACAATTCCTCTTCCATGAGATGCTTTGAGTAGTTAAATTCATAGACACAAAGTAGAATGATGATTGCCAGGGGATAAGGAAAGTAGTTTAATGGGTGTAGAGTATCAGTCTGGGAAAGTGAAAAGGTTCTGGAGATGGATGGTGGTGTTGGTTGCACAATTTTGTGAATATACAGAGTGCCACAGAACTGAACACTCAAAAATGGTTAAAATGGTAAATTTTGTTGTGTATATTTCACCTAATTAGGAAATAAAGCATGGAAAAAAGTAAATTAGGAAAACTTCAAAAAAAAAAAAATGGATGAATGGTCTCAAAATTTGACACCTTAGAGCCTCACTATATAAATTTAACTTGAAAATCTTTAAAAGCAGGTGCTGCCAAACATCCACCTTGGCTATAAAAAATCCTAATAAATCTCCCAGGTTTAGAATGTCTAATTTTGAGCAATGAAGTTTCCTGGTGAGCTCTCCAAGATAAACTGATTCCAAAACACACATTTGTGTAAATGGATTTATTGGCTTGCTGCCTTGGGGTTGTTCACTAGAGCCGGTAGGGGCCATGATCTTATCAATCCCTATAACAACCCTGTACTAGTTAGGTCCATTTTGCAGATGAGCAAAACAAAACTCAGAAAGATCAAGTAGCTTTCATAAGGTCAGCTAGCTCAGAAGCAGTGGATCTTAGATTTAAACCAAACCTCCTTCTAATATTCAAGAGGCTAGGGTTCAATACCTGGGTCAGGTCAGAAGATCCCCTGGAGGAGGAAATGGCAACCCACTCCAGTATTCTTGCCTGGGAAATCCCATGGACNCAAGTAGCTTTCATAAGGTCAGCTAGCTCAGAAGCAGTGGATCTTAGATTTAAACCAAACCTCCTTCTAATATTCAAGAGGCTAGGGTTCAATACCTGGGTCAGGTCAGAAGATCCCCTGGAGGAGGAAATGGCAACCCACTCCAGTATTCTTGCCTGGGAAATCCCATGGACAGGGGAACCTGCTGGGCTGCAGTCCCTGAGGTTGCAAAGAATCAAATACAACTGAGCACACACATACCCATTCGCTCTAATACATACTGTGTCCACACAGGCTGGAGAAAGCCTGTTGTCTTCTATTACACTCAATGAATCTTTAAGCAGTGGAAATTTTACCCTGTATCCCTTTGCTGGGTTTTAGAGGCTTTGAGGGGCTAGTACAAGACAACTGAATTGTAACTAAAAATAGCCAGTCCCACCTCTGCAAATATCCTCAAAACTTATATCCGAGGACAGAAAGGATATGCATGAATTTCCTTCACCATTTCATTTTACTTTATTTCCTCATTAGTGTACATTATTGAAAATATACTATGTATCATACTGGCCTAAAAACTGGGGGTTTAAAGCAATTCACAGAGAAAATAATTGGCACATTTGAGTAGGAAAATCCCTTTTGATTTTTGAATCTCCCTCTTCGAGCTTTAGAGTACAAAGTCTGTGGCATGTCAGTTCAGAAAAGCCCCATTGGGCCACCTCCCACAGTTCTCCAGGGAAATTATTACCCAATCAAGCCTGTTCCACATTCTATCCGCTCCCCTCTAGCCCTTGCTAATTGCTCCTAATTACATACCTCAAGAATTCCTCTCTCTCGGTGTGTGTGTCCGGAAAACACACTGTGTTTTGTCTTTTCCTAGGCTAATTAGGATTTGCTGAAGAAAGCAACAGGGCTTGGAGCCCTCTGATCTTCCAGAGAGGCCCTGCCCTCATTTGTCTTCCGCACTGAATTTCCTTGACTCTGTCTTCCTCTGTTTGGACGCCTCAGCTTCCCTGGGAGCCAGGTGCAGCCATCCTACAATCAGATGTAAACAGTCTCTCCTCTCTTTGTGCAGGTGCCCTGTACCCTCGTGGCCTAAAGAGCTCTCGCTGAGTGTGCTGAAAGCTCAGTTTATGCCGCTTTCTCTTTTCTTGCTTTGCTTTAGAGCAAGCTGTACTTTATAAAGTTTCAGTGGCATTTTGCAAAGCAGAAAACGGCCTCCATGTATTCCTTATATGTGCAAATGTGAGCTCCTCTGTATTTCTTATACAATGTCTTCAGGCACATTGGTACATGCAATATTTTTTAACTCACTCAAGTTTATATTTATCCAACTTTAAAAAAATGATTTATTTTTGATGGTCATTAAAAGCAAAATAACTAGGTGTTTCACACCTTCTGTGTCCAGGTCTTTTTCCTTTGGCCCTGCTGCTATTCTGCAATAATACTGTAGAAATATCTCAGTGCTGTTGAGAATTGCTGTATCAGATCAACTAGGAGTGCTCCCCCAAGGTTCAAGTTATGATTCATTATCAATATCCTTGGGAAAGCTACCTCTCCATCTCTGCATCTCAGCTGTGCCATCTCTACAGCGAAAATGTTTTATCCTGTCACTGTCTTCATTTTGTTTCATGAACTGCTCTTTTGTTTTAAGAGATTTGATGAGGTTGTTGACATACAAATTGAAGAAATCTTGAGTTGATCAAGTCTTATTCTCCTCCCAGTAAATTGTTGTCTTGAACCACCCTCTTCAACTTAGCCAACTATTTTTTACTGACCCCAAATGAAAGGTCCTTTCTGCTCCATCTGGATATGTGACTTTCCTTTTCTACTCTCCATCTCCTCAACCCTTGAAAGACAGGGTCTCTGCTTTTTCCCCTGTGGGAATTCATCCTATCCCTTCTTCAGTGTTAATTTTATCTTACTAGTTACAAATTCACCCAGGTTTCCCTGAAAGATTTTTAAAATCCAGAGAGTCGTATATGAAGGTCAAACTTAAATTCTGATTAACATTTGGTATTAATTTGCTATTAATCACACAAGTCCAGAAATAAACACTTTTTAGAGAAAGAAGTACCTGCTATAATTCCACCACTTGCTTTGGCTTGGAGGATGCCATTTTGGACAGCAAAGTGAGTTTCCTTTCTTTTTTTTTTCCTGCCTCTGTGAATAAGGAAATGCCAGAGACCTTCCTACCCCCTCAGCCAACCCAGTACTCCCTGTTCAGGTGCTTCTGCCAACTAATTAACACCTCCTTCACAAACTGTAAATTGGACGGCAGATGCACATGAATGCAGAACCTGGTGGGGAGTCTCATGTTTTCTCTATACATATATATCATGAAAGGCAGGAAGTGAAATTAAGAAGGCTGCTAGGAAATTCATTTTGCCAAAATGGCCACCCCCAGAATCTTAAATTTATAGGGCTTTTAATGCAAAATACACTTCTTATATCTTTGGAGGAGAGATCTTTTTTTTGTTATTGTTTTTCAAATGTAACCCAAGGGGTTCTCGAAATTCCGGGAAAATTCTTGAACATCTTTGTGAAGCCCTTAGATGGCACCAGAGATGCAAGCACATTTGCACATACATTCCACACTCTTGAGTCCACTGAACATTATTCTTCCAACCTCTAAGGACCAGGGTCTGGATCATCAAATCCTTGCCACTAGTCCCAGTCTGTTCCAATCTATCCTTTATTTTGCTGACAGTGTTCTGTTTACAAGCCAAAAAGGATGTCACAGGCTTAATGCAGTTTCATGCTTCTCCAGATCTCACAGGATACATTCTAAACTATGTATGGGGGTCCTTAGCCTCTGAGGACCTGTTTCCTTCTTACCTTTCTCTCCTGATTCCCACTCACATTGTGCACATCAGCCAGATGGAACCAGTTGTAGTCCTTCACACGGGTGATCTCTCACAGCTCTGCACTCTAGCTCTGTAGAATCTCCATCTTCGAGCTTTCCTACTGTCCCATTCCTACTCTAGAATCCATAATTTTCACTTTCTCCAAAGAGTATGGCAGTAATTTTTTCATTCACCTGCAATTCAATTCAATTCAACAAAGTTTATTAAGGACCTTTTCTGTGTCAAAAACTCTGATATACTCAGAGAACACAATGATGCATAAGTCATAAGTTCTTTCTCTGGAGAGCTTACAAAACAGTGGAGTGGAGGAGACATCAGTAAATAACTATAATAAGCTTTGATGGGTCTTCCTAGAGGGCATGCCCCAAGACCTGTGGCAGCACAGAAGGATTTATTCTTCAGAAATGGTAGCTAATGTTGGGGAAGACAACTGTTTGGAAACTTTAGAGAGGGGATGAACAACATTCGAATGGGTCCACTATATTTTTCTTTTCTCTTTGCCTCAGTCTTTTGCTTCCTGGTGGGTACAAGGCAGCTCTTTGTGCAAAACAAGAAGAAAACAACACAGAGATGGATCAACCAAATAGCACAAAATGGACATAGGGTGCTGAGGATATGAAGTGTCATGGATACTGGAAAATGTGAAGAAATAATCCCCCAAAAGTTTCAGATACTAGCTAACTTTCTTTTAAGTAGAACTTATCTTCCTTTTTAAGGGAAAAATGTCTATCTTTTTGTACATGTGCACTTTCATATCTGTAACAAATTGCTAAACAGAGTCTGTTGTATTCAAGCAAAAATGTAGATAGACATTTGTAACCTATTGCTGAGAGAGTTTAAAATTTTAGAAAATTTTGAACACCTAGGTAAATGTGTGAAAAAAATACAAGAGGCAGGAGGCAAGAAATGCAAAGCAAATGCATTTAAGTCTTCACTTTTTCCCTTACTAATTAGCAAGTGATAACCTTGGCCAGGGCATGCCAAGGAATAGCCTGCATGGATATGGCGGGGCCATCACGTCTGTGCGGGTCAGCCTGTGTGGTGACATCCACTTCTGATGTAGCTGTCTATCTCTGTAGCGGATCAGCAGCACCAACATCATGTGCGAACTTCTGAGAAATGCAGCTTGTTGGGCCCTTCCTCAAATCTACTGAATCAGAATGTGTGTTTTACCAAGATCCTCACCTCATTCAGATGCACGCTGAAGTTTGACCATTGTTATGTGACCTTATCCAGACTTCACAACATCCCGATGGGATTCTCAGCTCTGGGCCTCAGGCCTCAGGTCCACAGTAGATGCCTGATGCGATCCCTCGCAGTATGTGCACTTATGTGTGTAAAGCGTCTTAGTGAAGAGAGGTGCCCCGGACTGTATTTACTTGCATTTCCTTCCTCATCACATCAGTGCACCACACACATTTTGAGAAGCAGATCAATAAAAAATATTTTCCCATTAAAACATCTCCCCTTGACTCTCCCCCAGCACACACACACACACAACTGTTATCAACTTCTAAGTAGCATTTATAAAGCCAGTGAGCAAGGAGGGGACACTTGTCAAGTGGGTACCTTTTGTTGTCTTGGAGGAATAAAGAAAACTTAAATTACTGTACACAAATTGTAGTGAGAAGGGAAGCCAGACGGGAAGCCTAGTTAGCCCTCACTCTTTTATTGTTTGTTTCTGTTGTTGTTGCTTTCTTTTAAATGCTACCTCATCAGTAGACGAGAATTGCTAAACCGCACCTAACCCCATTGAGGAAGACCGAGGGTGAGCAGGACGGGCACACCAGCAGCCTGCACGTCTTCCTTTGGCCGAAGATACCTCAGTTCTCAGCTGTGTTTAGATAGAAGAGGTGATGTATACAGACTGTGAACAGCCCAGTCAACCAGCAACAAATTTAATTTCTGCTCATTCTCAAAATCTCTCTCCCTGCTCTTTCCTCTTAAGTGTTATTTCTGAAAGGGAAAACTGAATACTGAGGAACTATTGAAAGAAGCAGGTCTGCTAGGCAGTAGTCAGCTGGGGCTTTTGAGAAACATCCTGCTGTCTAAGGGTCACTATTCACTTACTTCTGACTTGTGGTGATCTTGGCATGACGGAGCTCCTCTGACTTTAGCCACGACTTTGAGTGGCCCAGCCTGCAAGGCTGCCCTGCATACATTTTAGAGCCCATGCCAGCATCACAGAGGTCCCCCTTTTTGTCCCCTCGCTCACTGTGGGGAGTGGGGAGTTAACTAAGCTACTAAGCACCAGGAGTAAATGATCAGGCCAGGGTGGCTGCCTGAGTCAAGATGGACAGCTCAGGGACTTCCCTGGTGGTCCAGTGGCTAAGACTGCGCTCTAATGCAGGGGGCCCAGGTTCAATCTCTGGTCAGGGAACTAGATCACACGACATGCCACAGATAAAAAAAGACCCCACATGTTACTGTATGCCACAGCTAAGACCCAGCACAGCCAAATAAATAAATATTTAAAAAGCTGGGCACCTCAGAAGGCCTTCTGTGAGAATCCGAAATCCAGATTGATAGGATATCTATCCATATCTATGTCTAAGTCTATATGTATATCTATATTTATCTGTGCATGGTGAGAGGCTGGCTGATTTATTCTTTCTTTATGCTGGTAAAGCATAAACCTTGGAATGTAGAGTGGGCAACATTTGCCTGTTGTGTGGATTGGAGAAGCAGAGGAGGCAGGTCTACAGAGAGAGAAGAATAGAATAGCCAGGCCAAAATGAGTAGAGATGAAGGATGAGAGAGCAAGTATGCTGGGTGAGCATTTCAGTTCCATCACCGGTGTCTCTTTATCTTGTACCCTCTGTCTTTTCAATAACTTTCCCTTCACCACTTAAGCAGCTCAGGGTGGCTTTTGTTAATTATAAACAAGAGAGCTGCTGCTTTCCGTGTGGCTGTGCAGAGCTGAGCTTTTACCTTCTGAAAGCTTGGCTCTCACCCCCAGTCCTCCGCTGTCTCCACCAGTCCTGAGATTGTAGGCCAGGGGGAGGACAGCCGGCAGGGGAGGTCTTGGTATTGTTCTGTGGGCTGCAGCCTCTGAGAGGAGGCTCCCCTGCCTGCATGAGCCCTGAGGTTCCCATGCCTCAGGATGGCATGTTGCACTGACCAGAGCTCCCCTGGAACCAGGTGGCACAGAGGCAGTCTTGTTACAGGTCACTTCCTGGATCCATCTTCTGGGTGGACCACTAATAGAGCCACCCGCCAGCTGGATGACTGGCTGCAGAGCCCTCTGTGTTCTGGGAAGGTGAGGGACAACACGATTTCATAGCAAGCTTTCCAATGAACACAGTAGGGCTGAGGGGGGAAGGGACCCCAGAGGGAAATGGATCTTGGATCTTGAGGAAAACACTGAAATAGGAAGCCAACTGACAGCATGCCAGAGCTGTACCGATCATTTACTTCAACTCCTTGAATTTTACAGTTGGGGCACGGAAACTAAGGCTTATTAAGGGCCCAACCACTTGATGGATACATGAGTCCCTAGGAACCCTGTTGCTCAGGTATTATCCTCATTGAATAGATGAAGAATCTGAGGTTTAGAGAAGTCAAACAATTTGCTTCAGTGCTGAAGAAGGAGTGGATCCTGAGGCCCTCTCACTCTGGAGCTCAAGAGCTGGTCAGAAGTGACTTGGCCAGCATCACCCAGTGGGACCCTGGTCTCCGGACCCCAGTCCCTCTCACCATGCTGCCTCCATCACACTGCAGTTGGCGTGGCTGGAGCAGCACTGAGCTCAGGTCATATAGAGCCCAGCCAGGAAGCCTGAGGTCCACTGCAAAGAGGAGACTGGAACAATGGCCTGATATTCCAAGAGCAGCTTTCCTCTACTATGGGTGGTGAGCAAGCCTGACTAGTAATAGCTCAGCACAGCCCAGTCAGGTTTTGATAACGGCAAAGATTCTAGAAAGCCTGGGAGCAGAGGAAAAGTGACCACAGTCTAAACAGAAGAGCCCAGGCTTCTTGGTCTGTCGTCTCACTTACTGGCCTTGGACAAGCTGCTGATGCTGCATCTGGTTTCCTGTGCATGAGCAAGGCACCTGGACTGGATCGTATCTGGTGACCAAGCTCTGGATTCCTCAGGCATCCATGGGGGACTGGAGCATAAGTGGGCCTGTGACATCATGAGCCCTAGGCCTCAGACATAAACCCTTCCTGGGGACATGAATCTGGCCTTTTGAAAGACTCAGCAGAAGTGAGCACTGAGTCTAAGCCAGGGAGAAGACAGAGGGTGGTCTAGAGTTGATGATGGAAGACCCAGCTATGTGGTTGGGCTACACAGATGTGCCCCCCCATACCCCCAAAGAGACTGCTAGCTTAACGTGCCTTGCAGATGTGGAGGCAGGGGTGAGGGCTGTCCCATAAAGCAACTCTTCAGTTTAATGGGTCGTACTACATATGTACTACATGGACAACGCAAAGGTCTCAGCTGTACACATTTTCTATGGCCCATACATGGAGACACGGTACACATGTTCCCTGCGGACTGAAGAGCACAGCCAAGTCACTCTTGGATTAGAAATAACTATACAGTATTTTGTTTTCAAAAGCATCAGAGTACAACAAATGTTTGCATCATGCACCATTTGCTGTCTGGCAACTGTCAAGGTATTTGCTGAGTCCTGATGCTCTGACATTCCTTAAAGAGTTTTAACAGGCTTCCGAGTATCTATTGGAGAAGGAAATAGCAACCCACTCTAGTACCCTTGCCTGGAAAACTCCATGGATGGAGGAGCCTGGTAGGCTATAGTCCTTGGGGTCGCAGAGTCAGACACGACTGAGCTACTTCACTTTCTTTCTATAGTTCCTTTTGGAGAAGGAAATGGCAACCCACTCCAGTGTTTTTGCCTGGAGAATCCCATGGACAGAGGGGCCTGGTGGGCTGCCGTCTATGGGGTTGCACAGAGTCGGACACGACTGAGCAACTAACATACACACACACACGAGTATCTGCTGCATGCCTTCTCTCCTCGTACTTTAGGGGCCTATAGACTCCAGGCTCTAAGACTCCCCCCAGGCCCACCTGGAATATTTATAGGTCCCCAGGGCAGGATTGCAAACTGATGCCCACAAACTCAGAGATCAAAATATTTTTAAATTCCAAAGAAATCTAAAATAATTGTTAACTAATCTACTTTCATGATAACCTGGAAGGTCAGGTTTGATTTAGAATGGTCAGAGACTCTGCGGATTTCTTCGCCAGAAAAATGGTGGCACTAAGGGAGCCAGTCCCTGTCCTCAAGCCAGTGACCTGTCCCTCTTCTCTCCCAAATGCTGGCTCCATCTTCAGCCACAAGGAGACTTTATGCTCAGATATAGACAGCCCAGCCCCCACATAGAGCTCCATCCACTATCCCACTAAGACACTCCTGGTTACCCCGCAGGCTCAGGGATGTACACACTGAAGCCCTGATCCACTCTTGGGGGCATATACTTGAGAAGGAAGACTGGGCTGGCCCTGGAAGCAGTGTGGGACTGTTTGGAAAGGGAATTCTGAGGTCACAGGTAGATACCTGAACTGGGTCTAGAAGTGGAAGGAAAGTGGGTTTGCACTGGAGACATACCTTTGGTCAATGAGCTCCTCACTTTGTGAGGCAGGGCATGGCTGGAGGATAGTCAGAGGGGAGCCTTGGAAGCACAGGGCCCAGGACAGAAGATCCTCTTCTTTGCTTCTAAAGGCAGTACCACCTATCTTCATGGTCCCAGGAAGATGTCCAAGAGGCATCCGTATGTACTACAGGTTGCTCTGAGCTCATGGCAAAGACAGATCTTTGTGGGCAATGTCATCTGGGTAGTTTTATGACTTGCTTGCTCTCAGGCTAGCTCATTTCCTTCCTGCTTCCATGCACTGGTCTGAGAATGATGGTCCTTTCTGTGCTCTCCTCACAAATTATCATTCTACTCTGGGTGCAGGATCAGTAATTTTTAAAATACAAAGGTCCCTCTTTAGCAAGTCCTGTGCATGTACCTGGGATTATGCCAGATAATCTGCATGATGCCATGGCCTGGGAGAGGAGCATAATTATTCCTGCAGGAAGAAGAAATGGGCTCAGGGCAGTGTAGGCTATGGATTACTTCTGCTGCAGCTGCAAAGGGTGTAAGTGACAGAGAGCAAGGTCTGCCTGACACCAAAGCCTGTGACAGTCCTCGATGACCCCTGGCTTAGAGCAAAAGCAATAGGCCATCTTCCACCCTACATCCCTCAAAATTTCTCACCACTGTGCCCAGGAAGGAGGGTACTAAGCCTTGAGAGAAAATGCTCTTGAGATGCTGAAATCCCAGTGATCCTGTGTGTGTGTTTATGTGTTAGAGCTAGCAGAGGAAGAGCTGAGTCACCAATCCATTTTAGATAGTGTGTAGGAGTGTATACCCCCAACACACTCTTTACTACAAACTGGGGAACACAATGATGGAGGACCTCTGCTTTTCCCTAATGCCCTATGCAGCAGGAACAGAGCTATGCTGTTCAGATCCCCGCCTCCCACCAGCCACAATGTGTGCGGTTAGAGGACACTATTAACTTTTTCAGTGTCTCCTCCGCTTTTCTGGCTCTCTGGAAGGACCTCAGCCATTGAGTGACCAAGAGAGTGACAGCCAAGAAACACCCTTCTCAGGCTGGACTTCATCATGGGGGTGGTATGATGGCCGAGCTATTTCCACCCAGCATGGTGCTCTCGATGTGGTTCAGAGCAACCTCTGTTCCAGGGCACTGAAAGAACCTCTGTCCACTTAGCATCACAGTCTGACGGTGCCTCCTGCCTAATCCAGCTTTGGCCCCTTTGCTTTCACTCTTCGAAATGTCCTCAAAACTGTTTCCATTCCCAACTGTGTCGCAGCATGTCCTTCTTGGAGAACGTAACCATCCCTGACTTCCCAGAGCCTTATACGTCACAGATAACCAGAGCAAACAATTTGAAATGCCAGTCCACTGGAATGCAATGCCATGAGGACAGACATAATGCTGTTTTCTTTTCTGATTATCGCAGCACCTAGAACAGTAAGAGGCACACAGCGATGGGAGTGGAGCTCAGTAAACATTGGTCAGATGAATGAACAAAGCCCAGATCTCTGCATCCGCACACACTGGGATTGGTGGGGACTATGCCGGTGCCTCCTGTCTTCCTCTGCAGCCCACTGCCTCTTCCTTCTGCTACACTAACACCCACCGGCTTCCCTCCATCTGCCTTTCTCTCCCTTTCTCAGTTACCCATAATTTACATGGGCGCAGTGCTCTGGTGCTCAGAACTGTCTTCTGCAGTTGCTCCAAACCACCTGGCTCTCTCCTCTTCTGCTTTCTCTGCCAGCTGGTGCCATTTGTAGCCTCACTTCCACCTACCCAGGGCCAACACCATCACCCCACCATGGGCTTTACCTTTGTCTGGAGTTCCCATTCCCAAACTGTGTCCTAAGGAACACTTACCTATTGGGGTGCTTACTTTAAAAATTATCTTCTGCTTGTCAGGCACCCTATTAGGTGCTCTGTTTATATTACGCTTTTTATTATGGTAAAACATACCTAACATAAAGTTTACCATTTTAACCATTTTTGAGTGCACAAGTTTAGTTACCTTAAATGTAATTGTATCTCAGTATCCATGGGGCATTGGTTCCATGGATACCAAAATCTGTGGATGCTCAAGTCCATTATGTAAAATGACAGAATACAGTTGGCTGGCTCCAAATCTGTGGCTACAGAAGCTGGTTATACATTCAGTGTGGACAGACCACACTTTGTTTATACATTCATCAGCTGGTGGACTACATTTTGGCTATTGTGAATGCATTTGGAGCATTTGGCATTTTGCCAATTTGGCTGTTGTCAATGCTTCCAGGAGCATTGGTATACACATATCTGTTTTTGGTCCCAGTTATCAGTTCTTTTTGAGTATGTATATAAGAGTGAAATGGCTGGATCATATGGTAATTGTATAGTTAACTTTTTGAGGACCCACCAAACTGTTTTCTACATTGTTAACTTGGTACTTTCTGAAAAAAAAAGCCACAGTCAACAGACTTCGTCCTCTAACTCTTTCTTGGAGAGTCACATTGCACTTTAGCATTGTAAAGTCTCTGAGAGTTTCTGCAATAAGAAACAAAAAAGAAAAGAGTCTTTGTCACTTTGACCCATCACTCCACAAACTAACTTGAAAGTGGAACTTGTTTTGCAGAGTAACTGGTAACATACTGCTGGTTTGGGCAACAATGCCCTGAGCTCCATGAGGTGAACGAAGAAGGGCCGGGGCTCAGGACCAGAGAAGAACCACTTGGAGCCCAGAGAAGGGACAACCTACAACTCTTCAACTAGCTTACTGGGTGACACTTGGCAAGTTACTTTCCTTCTCCTGGCAGCTCCGCACACAAGATGTTTTTTGCCTGGTACATCCTTTTGGTGGGCTTACCTTGTGGTTCAGTGGTGAAGAATCTGCCCGCTATGCAAAAGACACAGGTTTAATGCCTCTGGAGAAGGAAATGGCAACCCACTCTAGTATTCTTGCCTGGAGAAGCCCATGGACAGAGGAGCCTGGTGGGTTACAGTCCATGGGGGTCACAAGATTGATTCAACTTAGCAACTAAACAAAACCAATACCCTTCTGCTGCTTCTTTGCTTCTTCAAGATTGACTTGACCTTCAGGACTAGTTCAAGGAGGCATCCCTTCCCTCAGGAAACTCAGACCCTGCTCTCCTGTCTCCCCAGGCAAGGATTGGAAGACCCTCTTTGCTGGCTCTTATTAAACTGTGTTGCCCTGTTAAATGGTCAGCTTCCTCTACTAAATTGAGGCAGGTGGCCAGGGGTGGCAGTGGAGGTGGGGAGGGGAGGAGAGAGGGTCAAAGTTAGTTTCCATACTGTATCGTAAAGTAAAATAAAGTAAAAAAAAAAAAAAAAAAAAGGTTAGTTTCCATAAACGACCACCTGGAGAGCTTAGTTAAGAATGTAGTTGCAACCATCTGAACCCTAAGAATTCCAGCTCAGTAACTCTGAGATTTGTGTTCAGCAGCTTTACAGTGTGAATTTTGAATAAGCACTTGGCAATGTTCTCAGGCAGATGATTCTTGGAATCCTCTGTGGTCAGCTATGTGAGGGTAAGATTTACTTCTACCTCTGTGTTTTTTACATAAATGTTAAATGAATGAACAAATGAATGAAACAATCACAATTTCTTTCTCTGTAAAAGATGAGGTTGGACTGAATGTTCTCTAGGCTTTCCTTTGGTTAAACTTCTTTTTATAAAGTTCAGATTATTTCATCCAAGATGCTGTGTTCCTTGCAGCTTTAATATCCAGACCATACACAACATATGAAGCCAAGCACACAAAACCACCAGGGAGACCCTCCAGGAGGATTCAGTCCATGCTAGTATTTAACAAATGCCCCAGGATTCATGAACAACCTTGCTTTTGAAACGATTATTCATTTCATCACAAGCTGGAGAAACAAAGAAAGCATACACTCATGACCGAGGGAATTCACGCTCATTCTCTCTCAAGAGCATGAGTAGCTGACAGGCAGCACTGCCAGGGCTGAGAAACACTTGAATTTGAGAATTAGGGAGCCAGGCACAATGAGAAACCAGGGGCTAGAGAAGGCGCTGGGGTGCTGAGCACTTTCTCCTGCTATGAGGAGAGGGCACCGGTGATCAGCACCATCAGGGCTCCCTGACTCCGCTCCAACCATTTCCTGGAGAAGTCTTTGAGCATAAAACCTTGACTCTCCTCTGCCTGAGAACCCTGCAGGTTTTGAGAGGCAACTCCAGCTTCTCATGAGAGCTATGGCCTGAGAAAAATGAAGTCTCCTGTTACTTGTAACCTCTTAGCATTTCAGAGGAAAAGGTTGGCTATGGCTGCCAAGATCCAGCAAATATTTGGTTAGCTTGGAAAGAATGGGTGCTCATTTTCCAATTCTCACAGATTTCTCTCTGCCCAGTTCTTTTTATTAAAAACTTCAAATCCAGAGATAAAGTCGAATGGCACTCCAGGCTCTTGAGCATTCATCTGTATCCCGGGGAGCAGAACCCAGAATCTAAACAAAGAAAAGCTTAATCAATAGAGCTCATGAATTTTCTCCAGGAACAGGACTTGGCGTAGCCCAAGAATAAGCAGAGGGGCTGCTTACTGCAGTTTTCTTTGGGTGGATATTTACGAGAAGGGCAGGAGAATGTTCCCTCGGTTGACTAGGGATGGCACACTGTGGCCCATGCGCAAATCTTGCCTACTGCCTTTTTTGCTTCATTTTGTATGGCTTCTAGAATAAGATTTTTTTTTTTTTACATTTTTAAATACTTGAGAAAAATCAAAAGACAAAAAATATCGCATGACATCTGAAAACCACAGGAAATTCAAATTTGTGTCCATAAATAAAGTTTTATTGTAACACAGCCATATGCATTCATTTGTAGATTATCTGTGGCTGCTTTTGAGCTGCAGCAACAGAGCTGGGTAGTTGAGACTGAGACCGTGTGGCCCTCAATGCCAAAAAATACATTCTACCTGGCCCTTTACAGACAGAGTTTTCAGACCCCTGGAGCAGAGGATGTAAGAGCTGACCTTCACTAGCATTTGAACTAAAAACTAAAAAATGTGCATGTTCAGAGCAAACATCTGTTTAATATAATACGGAGTCAGCAAACTAAGCATGGTTGCCCAGCACCCCAGTGTTGAGTCCTCTGGGTGCTCTTTCTTCCTGACCTCCTGTCAGGAGGTATCTGGATCTTTGTGGTAGCATTTTCCTCACTGTTGTTTATGTGTCTGCCCTCTAAACTGTACATTTGAATTCTGCTTGTTTCTGAACTGTGTATAAATAGAACAGCGCTGTACATTTTCTTTTCCGTCTTGCTTTTCCCTTCAGTATGGTTCCTGAGACTCAGCTCTGGATGGCTGCAGGTGGCCGCAGTCCTGTCACTGCCTTTGCTGCGTGCATCGCACGCCACTTCATTACTTGAGCACAGGGCACTTATTCTTTCCACTGTTGGTGGACAGTTGTGTCATTTCCAGTTTTTGGCTATTGAGGATGGCATTCAACATCCTGTATCTGAACCACTGTTGACTCCCGAGAGAGGAATGGAATAGCTGGAGTGCAGGGTATGTGTAACCAGTTAATGCCACGCTGTCCTCCTAAAAGATTGGACCAAATCACCTTCTCACCAGCTGCCTCCCTTCAGGGAGCAGACACTCTCTGTGTCTTGTCGGTCAGCACTATTTCTACCTCCAAACCCTGAACCACATGAGTTTGCTGCCTGTTCCCCCAGGATCTTGAAGATCCAGGCGACGTGCCTGGGAGCCATCATCCCTTCGGCTTTGTATCTCCCGTTAACAGAATTTTCAAGTCTTAAAATATCTGTGAGAAAACTATCAGTTTTCTAAGAATGATCCTTGAGATGTCAGTCCTGTGCTTGCCTCACCGGTCAGTCAAATGTGCGAGCTTCCTGACCACTCTTTCCGCCTTTCCCGTCTCCTGTGGATGGGAGGTAGGGAGAGAAGCTCATCACAGCCTGAGGGACAGGCAGCGCCCCCCAAGGCCGCAGATCAGACAGGACAAGGAATCAGGGGAAATGACAACTTCCCCTTTCTCCTTCAGGAAATCAGAGGACTTACAGATTAGGAGGCTGATACTTGTGTCTTTCTTGGCAGGGTTTTAGGACAACTGGGAAGTAAGGGCCCACTCTAACGGCCATTACCTGGACGACCACGCACTAAAGGCATTTCTGAGTCATGATGTAGCACTACATTGAAAAGACAAATAAACCCGAAACACCAGCACACATTTATCCAGTTTTTGAAGCAGATTAATAGAATAACCAATAAAACATGTATAAAAGCTTTAATTAAATCTGATGAAATAAAACTTCATGTTTTATTTATGGACACTCCCAACATGTAAAGGATTCAGAGACACATTCATTTTTACTGCCATTTCGTCCTCATATCTATAATTAAATCCAGGCTGCAGCTCTGGCCCAAAGCGATGCGGCATTTCAAAGCTGGCCTTGGACACTCCCTCCCCCATCCCCATCTGCTTTTAATTATAATTACCGACCCAATATGAGGGAAGCGGATGGTAAAAACTAAACAAAATAAAACAAACAAACAAACAAAAAATGGTTGCTGCCATTGTGTTTTAAAACAACATGTTGAAGGAGGATTTCAGGCAGGTGGGCGCATCCTCTATTTCCAGTTTTATTATGTACCAAGTGCACAATCCCTTCATTTTACTTTTGACATAAAAAAGGACTTCATGAAACGAGACAAAATAACTTATGATTATATGAAACATAACTGTGACAAATCACAAAACTATACATATTAATAGAAAAAAGTGTACCTAATTCTTTAAAAGATTTGTGACAATAAGCACCAGATGTGCCCCTAGAGTAAAATCAGCCCCATGCCCAGAATGATAGATGCAGTTCATTTCCCTACGTGAGTGTATATGACTATGTACAAGAGTCTGTGTGATTTATGGAAAACAGATTTCCACTTCTTCCCCCCAAAGTGCTTTATGTCAGCAACATTACACAGGATACTCTGCTGTCTGTACAAAATAAATCTCCTCTTTTTTACACTTGCCATCTCTCCAATGAGTGGTGGTTTCTTTCTTTCTTTCTTTTTTTTTTGCTTTACTCATTGCAAAGAAAAAAACTGTAACCGCAGAAATTCCACACCACCAACAAAAAGTGCTGTTAAAAACACTGCTTTAAAATGACGTGGTCAAAACAGTCAAATAAAATACCAAATAATTAAATTGGACATTTATAATCACTATTCCCCAAATTCAAGGCAACTGGGAAGCAAGATTCTTGAAGATGAGGTTGAACACTTACCTCTGTCCTAGTATGCTAATGTGCTTGACAGCTGCTAATTTAAAAACAACAGAGTAACACCAAAGCTCTGGTTCATCAGTGGAAACTTTGCTGTGATTGACTGATGACCTTTTGTCCATTTTAGAATCACCTAAATAATTTGGGGGGTGACATGGGTAATGGGAGACATCTTACACAGGAATAGAATATTTAATATTTAACACTAATATCAGAGGCTAAATTACAACTTACATTTTGATGCAGTCCCTTTAGGGAATTAAGACAATGCAGCAAGTAAAATATCCTAGGCATGCTGATTTTTTTTTTAATGTAATAGGATAATTGGCTTTGGGCTCTGTGTATTTTCCCGAACATCAGCTTCTTTTTTTTTTTTAAAGGGGAATGACAATTTCTGTTCAGATGTTTATGAAAATGGTTATATATCAAGAGTAAAAAGACCAGAAAATGGAAGGGAATGATCTTTTTGAAGTTTCCACTTTTACTGTTACAAACATAATGATGAAAACATATATAAATATTGTGCAATGTGAAAGCAAGCAAGGAATGAATTTTAAGGTCAGGTGAGATCCTGGAATCTAAGGCCAGCACCTGTCACCCAGAAGGAAACTGGAAGTGGCATGTCCTGGGGTCCTGAGCTCAAACCTGTAGCCAAGGGGAGACACGAGATGGGGGAGGGAACAGGAGGGGTGCTCGGCCTTGCAGGTGGCCCTGGGCCTGCTTCTGCTAACTCCTGCCAGGGAAGGAGGCCCTGCAGGTGCGGCTGCCGCCTGGCACCCCCGGGCTCCCTTGGGCCTCAGTGAGGCCAATGGGGAGACTACAGATGCTCAGGGGCACCTCCTCCAGCCAGAGTATCTGGGGTTCTTCTGGCTTTGCCCTCCTTCCCTGTTTCCACGGCAGATTACAGCCAGAAGCCACAAGTAGGCTTACAACACCAGCTGCAGTAACTGCCTTACCTTTCCATCTTTTTCCTCATCACATGAATGAAATGCGTTTTGAGCTCCCTGTAGAGGCTCTGGGATTTAGAATGCATAGATTGTCTAAGTTACCAGAGCTTCCCCTTCTCTGCAGTGTGTGGCAAAGGACATAGTCCCTGTTTAGGCCCAGGTGACACAATCCACAAAGTCTGCCAGAAGGGTGGGACTCTGTGCGTCTCTGAGAGCTCACTTGGAAAGAAGTCTGACGTGCGTCCTTTCGTAAAGCAGAGCAGATTTTTGTAAAGTGAATAACTTGTCTCTTTCACAGACACAGATGTCTGCATGATGGCTCTTCTCAGATCAGAGCCCACTGGCCAGAGAAACGAGACTGAGGGCACTGTAGAAACGGACCCCGCACTTGGTTCTTTATTAGCCTGATTATACTGCATGTGAGGATGCAGTCCTGAGTCAGGCAGAGCACCACCGACTGTGCAGCAGACTGGAAGGGCACGTCTGTCAGGATGCAAACTGTCCCCAGATCCTAAGTCTGACACCAAGCTGTTTAATCGTCTTGTTGGAGATTGTAATTATCTCAGTTTGACAAATCGCCTTATTTCATTTTTCTTCAGAGAACATTTTTAGAGAGAGAAAAGAAATCATAAGATGTGATAGTACTGGGATGTCAGGATTTACCAGGTTTCGGGGGATCTGGCAATTTTTATAGCCTATGTCATTGGACTTGGGACCTTTTAATTGCTTGGTAAAGGTGTCACAGAAGACAGAGGAGCCTGGAGAGCTATAGTTCCTGGGGCCACAAGGAGGTGGGCGCAACGGCGACAAAACAACGGCAACCAAAAAATGTCACAGAAAATGCCTTCCTATTCAGGTTTGAGATCAAACGGCCAAGAGCTCTGTGAAAATTCTAGGCCCTCAAAACAGAGTTTCAGACAAAGCGGTTGCTTCTTTTGGGCCACCTTTCCAGAACTATCTCCTCTACCTGCCCTAGGCCAGACCCTGCTCAGAGCTGGTGGGCAGGCAATGGCAAGTGGTGGGTATGTCTGAACTACAGTTAAAAAAAAAAAGATGAGAGCAATGAAGGGGAGGAGAAGGGCAAGGGAGCAACAGAGAGACTGGTGAGAGGAGACCCTAACAGAGGGAGCAGAGGCTGTGCAAAGGAGGTGGACATTGGGCTCCTCCAGTTTGGTTTTCTGAGAGAACCCAGGAGCACATCTCCATGTGTTCCTGCTCTCACAGCTTTTAGCAGGCTCTGGGCAGAGCACCAGAGTGGAGGCCATGGGTGAACCAGTCAAGAGAAATTTTCCTTTGAATAAAGTCCTCAAGGTGGAGTCACTGAACAGTCAACACACGAGGGTCTCCGTGGTAGCACTGGGAAGGGGGTGGCCAACCCCATGTCCCTCAGGTAGCCTTTGCAGAACATTCCTGGTGCACACAGGAGCTACTAGGAGGGGCCAAGCCAAGCCACAGCAGAGGCCAGACGTATGTAGCTGGGGTGATTAAAATAATTATTTCCATCCAAAGAACAGACCTCTAAATATTTTTTTTCCTGTAAAAGTACATGTAAATAACAAGGCTTTAAAATCAAAGGACTAGGGTAGGTTGCAGGAATACAAAACAAGTTGTCAAGCTTTTCAGGGGGTTGTGCTTGACAGAACCTTCTCATTTTGCTTTTGGAAAAACACTGAAAAGCAATTGGTTAGCATGGGAGTACCCACGAGGAGAGAGGCAGCTAGCTCCCTGGATGCCAGGCTGGTGCTGGGAAACTGGGGCTCCTCCAAGAGCCAAGCCCATGCTGGGCTTGTATGTGGATTTCCCTTGTTGCGCCTGGCTCTTGGGTGAGGCGATTCACTGTGCTGGCAATCTGGGTTGTCCATCCTTATTTGGAGTTTTCAGCAAGGGTGATCTCCAAATTACATTTACATATGCACATCATCTCACTGGTGTCCCTTGAAGGTTGACAATTGGGAAGTAACAGATATTCAGTAGTGGAACTCCGAATTCTCTTTGAAAAGACAGTCCTGCTGGTCACTGGCAAATCCAGAGGGAAAAAGGATCAGCTGCAAACACACCTACAAAGCCCAGCTCTGACCATCCAGCCCTGCTCTCCAAAAACACATCTGTGATGTGGCATATTGAGTTGATTTGCTTGACATCCTTTTTCTTAGGGTCTGCGAAAGTATAAGAACAAAAGATGACAAGGAACAAAAAGATTCTGGATGCCAGCAGCCGTGGAGGCTGGGGGAGATTTTAGCCTTCAGTATAGACAGAGGAGAGCTGGCTAGGACAGCGGTCCACGGCACTGATCTGTAAGAATGTGGCATCTTCAGGTCCACTGCGAAGAGTCTCCCCAAAGAGGCTTGAGGAACCCGAAGGCAAATCATACACTGGAAAAGAAAGAGTGCACACATCAACTGATGCTTCATCATACTTGCCAGGCATGCAGGGAGCAAATGTGGACTGGGGAGGCAACAGTGCTGAGCAAGGCCTTTCAGCAGGTCCCATCCTCAGGCTCCTTAGGTGGAGAAGTGGCTGAATGTGCAGGCAGATAGCTAAAATAGGACTTGCACAAAAGATGGGCTGAGTAGCAATGAAAGTAAAATTTTGTAGGGAAGAGTGAGGATGGCCTCAAAAAGGAGGTGATATAAAAGTTGAGTCATTTAAGAATGGATGGGATTATCATAGATGGGGAGGTAAAGAAAGAACATTCTAGGAGGAGGAAACAGGGAGCAAAGACAGAGAGTGGGGTATGTGGGGCCAAGTGTGTTGGCAAAGCTCAAGTGCAGAGCAGGTAGGGAGACAGATAAGGAAGAAACATGAGATAGGAGGGTAGGTTCAGGGAGTTTGATCAGGCTCAACTCCTGGGAACTATGAATGCCTTGCTGCAGACAGTCAACTTTATTCTCTAGGGCAACTAGAAATTACTGAATGTATCTGAACAGGAAAGCAGCTTATTTTTTCCTTTATTTTTGGAAGGCAATGGTTACAGGTAGCACAGAGAGCAGAATGGGAAAGTTAAGGAGTTGACTCAAGGAAACTTGTTGGAAGGCTGTTGCTTAAGTCTGGGAGAAACACAATGGCACCTGAGTGAGGGTGGTGGAAGCGGGGCTGCAGGAACCTGGAGGGGAGGATGAAGATGTCAAGAGAAATTTTCCTTTGAATAAAGTCCTCAAGGTGGAGTCACTGAACAGTCAACACACGAGGGTCTCCGTGGTAGCACTGGGAAGGGGGTGGCCAACCCCATGTCCCTCAGGTAGCCTTTGCAGAACATTCCTGGTGCACACAGGAGCTACTAGGAGGGGCCAAGCCAAGCCACAGCAGAGGCCAGACGTATGTAGCTGGGGTGATTAAAATAATTATTTCCATCCAAAGAACAGACCTCTAAATATTTTTTTTCCTGTAAAAGTACATGTAAATAACAAGGCTTTAAAATCAAAGGACTAGGGTAGGTTGCAGGAATACAAAACAAGTTGTCAAGCTTTTCAGGGGGTTGTGCTTGACAGAACCTTCTCATTTTGCTTTTGGAAAAACACTGAAAAGCAATTGGTTAGCATGGGAGTACCCACGAGGAGAGAGGCAGCTAGCTCCCTGGATGCCAGGCTGGTGCTGGGAAACTGGGGCTCCTCCAAGAGCCAAGCCCATGCTGGGCTTGTATGTGGATTTCCCTTGTTGCGCCTGGCTCTTGGGTGAGGCGATTCACTGTGCTGGCAATCTGGGTTGTCCATCCTTATTTGGAGTTTTCAGCAAGGGTGATCTCCAAATTACATTTACATATGCACATCATCTCACTGGTGTCCCTTGAAGGTTGACAATTGGGAAGTAACAGATATTCAGTAGTGGAACTCCGAATTCTCTTTGAAAAGACAGTCCTGCTGGTCACTGGCAAATCCAGAGGGAAAAAGGATCAGCTGCAAACACACCTACAAAGCCCAGCTCTGACCATCCAGCCCTGCTCTCCAAAAACACATCTGTGATGTGGCATATTGAGTTGATTTGCTTGACATCCTTTTTCTTAGGGTCTGCGAAAGTATAAGAACAAAAGATGACAAGGAACAAAAAGATTCTGGATGCCAGCAGCCGTGGAGGCTGGGGGAGATTTTAGCCTTCAGTATAGACAGAGGAGAGCTGGCTAGGACAGCGGTCCACGGCACTGATCTGTAAGAATGTGGCATCTTCAGGTCCACTGCGAAGAGTCTCCCCAAAGAGGCTTGAGGAACCCGAAGGCAAATCATACACTGGAAAAGAAAGAGTGCACACATCAACTGATGCTTCATCATACTTGCCAGGCATGCAGGGAGCAAATGTGGACTGGGGAGGCAACAGTGCTGAGCAAGGCCTTTCAGCAGGTCCCATCCTCAGGCTCCTTAGGTGGAGAAGTGGCTGAATGTGCAGGCAGATAGCTAAAATAGGACTTGCACAAAAGATGGGCTGAGTAGCAATGAAAGTAAAATTTTGTAGGGAAGAGTGAGGATGGCCTCAAAAAGGAGGTGATATAAAAGTTGAGTCATTTAAGAATGGATGGGATTATCATAGATGGGGAGGTAAAGAAAGAACATTCTAGGAGGAGGAAACAGGGAGCAAAGACAGAGAGAGGGGTATGTGGGGCCAAGTGTGTTGGCAAAGCTCAAGTGCAGAGCAGGTAGGGAGACAGATAAGGAAGAAACATGAGATAGGAGGGTAGGTTCAGGGAGTTTGATCAGGCTCAACTCCTGGGAACTATGAATGCCTTGCTGCAGACAGTCAACTTTATTCTCTAGGGCAACTAGAAATTACTGAATGTATCTGAACAGGAAAGCAGCTTATTTTTTCCTTTATTTTTGGAAGGCAATGGTTACAGGTAGCACAGAGAGCAGAATGGGAAAGTTAAGGAGTTGACTCAAGGAAACTTGTTGGAAGGCTGTTGCTTAAGTCTGGGAGAAACACAATGGCACCTGAGTGAGGGTGGTGGAAGCGGGGCTGCAGGAACCTGGAGGGGAGGATGAAGAGGAAGACATTTCTCAGGTGGACTAAATAGGATTTGATGCAGTTGTGTGCTAGGTCAAGTCTAATTCAGGCTGGTCATGAGAAACCCACCTGATCTCACCTGCTAGTCTGCCCAAGTGTCTAAGTCACAGATTCCAACATACCTGTAATGCCCGAGTGAGTTGAGAAGGCTCTGTGGAAAACATCAAAGCCAGCCTGACCCATGGATGTGGGGACGAGACAGTCCTCGAAAGAAGGCATCACACTGCAGGAACTGCTAGGTGGCATGGTTCTTTGAGACTCAGGGTAATTCGGGGGGCAGAATGTCTGTAGTTGCCCATAAAATCCTGAAATTCAAGACAAAAGTAGGGATAGATTTATGAACAAGCCATATCCACTGTAGAAAACAAAATAATATTCTTTATAACTAATAAGTAGTATACTTTTTATAGAAACGAGAAAATTCCCTATAAGGTTTGGGAGAAAGATTAAATTCATGTTAGCAGTGTATGTGTGTGTCTGTGTGTGTGTATGTGTATGTGTGGGCACACACGTCCTCAGTTGCTTCAGTCCTGTCTCTTTGTGACCCCATGGACTGTGGCCCACTAGGATCCTCTGTCCATGGGGATTTTCCTGGCAAGAATACTGGAGTGAGTTGGCATGCCCTCCTCCAGGGGATCTTCCTGACCCAGAGATCAAACCCGCGTCTCCTGTGTCTCCTGCACTGGCATGTAGGTTCTTTACTGCTCAGCCACCAGGGAAGATCCATGTTAGCAGTAAAGACTAGGAAAAAAACAAGAAAATTCCATGTCAAGGCAGGAGAAAAAAGAAAGAAAAAAACTACTGGCTTTTCTCTTTTCGATGCCCTAAGGCCTCTGCATGGACTCTGCAGACAGATGGGCAAAGGACCTAAACAGACTACTCACATATTCATATAATTTATCAACTAATATGATCAGATGGTTAAGACTCTGCCTGCAATGCAGGAGACCCAGGTTCGATCCTTGGCTTGGGAAGATCCCCTGGAGAAGGGAATGGCTACCCACTCCAGTATTCTTGCCTGGAGAATTCTATGGACAGAAGAGCCTGGTAGGTTACAGTCCATGGAGTTGCAAAGAGTCAGACATGGCTGAGCGACTAACACAGACACATGGCCAAACTGACAATTCTTTAGTCAGTAAAGAAATAAAAATCAAGACAATGATATAATACCATATTCTCCCTATCACATTAGCAAAGATTTCTGAGACTCATTCCTGGTGCTGGACTGAGACTGGTGACCAAGGCACCTGTGTGTAGTGTGCAGACCCCACAAAGGAGTATAGGCTTCTGAAAATCACTTGACAACTTGGCTCTGGAACCTGAAAGCGTCCTCTTGGACAGAGGAATTTCACTTTCAAGGATGTATCCTAAAAGTATATTTTGAAAAATATAAGTCTTGCACAGACACAGTTATCACAATGCTAGTTGTCATAACAGCCAATCATGAGAGAGTAGTGGAGAAAAGACTGGTATATTTACCTAATGGGAATGTTAAATAGCCATGGAAACAATATTTACAAGGAGTTTTTTTTTTTTTTTAACTGTTCATGAGAAATTTCAGATAAACAAGTGGATTTAGAAAAGGCAGAGGAACCAGAGATCAAATTGCCAACATCCGTTGGATCATAGAAGAAGCAGGGAATTCCAAAAAAATTCTACTTCTCCTTCATTGACTACGTTAAAGACGTTGTGTGGATCACAAAAAAGTGTGGAAAATTCTTAAAGAAATGGGACTATTAGACCACCTTACCTATCTCCTGAGAAACCTGGATGTAGATCAAGAAGCGACAGTTAGAATCAGACAAGGAACAATGGACTAGTTCAAAATTAGGAAAGTACTACCTCAAGGTTCTATATTGTCTCCCTGCTTATCTAACTTATATGCAGAGTAATGCCAGGATGCAAAATGCCAGGATGGATGAAGCACAGGTTGGAATCTAGATTACCAGGAGAAATATCAATAACCTCAGATATGCAGGTGATATTACTACCCTAATGGCAGAAAGCAAAGAGGAACTAAAGAACCCCTGGATAAAGGTGAAAGGGGAGAATGAAAAAGCTGGCTTAAAAAACTCAACATTCAGAAAACTAAGATCTGGTCCCATCACTTCATAGCAAATAGGTGGGGGAAAAGTAGAAACAGTGACAGATTTTATTTTTATTAGGCTTCAAATTCATTGCAAATGGTGAAATTAAAAGATGCTTGCTCGTGGAAGAAAACTTATGACAAAGCTGCTGCTGCTGCTGCTAAGTCGCTTCAGTTGTGTCTGATTCTGTGTGACCACAGACAGCAGCCCACCAGGCTCCCCCATCCCTGGGATTCTCCAGGCAAGAACACTGGAGTGGGTTGCCATTTCCTTCTCTAAATGCATGAAAGTGAAAAGTGAAAGTGAAGTCGCTCAGTCGAGTCTGACTCTTAGCGACCCCATGGACTGCAGCCTACCAGGCTCCTCCATCCATGGGATTTTCCAGGCAAGAGTACTGGAGTGGAGTGCCATTGCCTTCTCCAATGCTAGAGAGCATATTAAAAAGCAGAGACATTACTCAGCCAACAAAGGCCCATATAGTCAAAGCTATGATTTTTTCCAATAGTCATGTATGGATGTGAGCGTTGGACTATAAAAAAAGCTGAGCTCCGAATTGATGTTTTTGAACTGTGGTGTAGGAGAAGACTCTTGAGAGTCCCTTGGACTGCAAGGAGATCAAACCAGTCCATCCTACAGGAAATCAACCCTGAATATTCATTGGAAGGACTGATAATGAAACTGAAGCTCCAATACTTTGGCCACCTGATGTGAAGAGCAGACTCATTGGAAAGAACCTTGATGCTGGGAAAGAGTGACAGCAGGAGGAGAAGGGGGCGACAGAGATGTTTGGATGGCATCGTCAACTCAATGGACATGAGTCTGAACAAACTCTGGGAGATAGTAAAGGACAGAGGAGGCTGGCCTGCTGTAGTCCATGGGGTCACAAAGAGTTGGATATGACTGAGGGACAGAATAACAACAAATGTATTGTTATCTGCCTTGCAGATTGCAAGGCAACATTTCTCTAGTTATCTTTGGGGGACTTTCTTTGGCTTTATATTTTTCTGAATTTTAATAGTGGTGATGAATAAGTAGTCTGAAGCTAGTCAGATTTCCTGGGTTCAAATCCTAGTTTGACTCCTTATCAATTGTGTAGTCTAAGCCATGCCCTGTGGGGCCACCCAAGACGGGCAGGTCATGGTGGAGAGGTCTGACACAATGTGGTCCACTGGAGAAGGGAATGGCAAACCACTTCAGTATTCTTGCCTTGAGAACCCTATGAACAGTATGAAAAGGCAAAATAATAGGATACTGAAAGAGGAACTCCCTGGCTCAGTAGGTGCCCAACACGCTACTGGAGGTCGGTGGAGAAATAACTTCAGAAAGAATGAAGGGATGGAGCCAAAGCAAAAACAATATCCACTTGTGGATGTGACTGGTGATAGAAGCAAGGTCCGATGCTATAAAAAGCAATATTGCATAGGGACCTGGAATGTTAAGTCCATGAATTGAGGCAAGTTGGAAGTGGTCAAACAAGAGATGGCAAGAGTGAACGTTGACATTCTAGGAATCAGCGAACTAAAATGGACTGGAATGGGTGAATTTAACTCAGATGACCATTATATCTACTACTGCGGGCAGGAATCCCTCAGAAGAAATGGAGTAGCCATCATGGTCAACAAAAGAGTCCGAAATGCAGTACTTGGATGCAATCTCAAAAACGACAGAAT
>SJYX01005802.1:702005-726418 GCA_006410675.1 Oreotragus oreotragus | reverse complement strand
CATGAAATTAAAAGACGTTTACTCCTTGGAAGAAAAGTTATGACCAACCTAGATAGCATATTCAAAAGCAGAGACATTACTTTGCCAACAAAGGTCCATCTCGTCAAGGCTATGGTTTTTCCTGTGGTCATGTATGGATGTGAGAGTTGGCCTGTGAAGAAAGCTGAGCACCGAAGAATTGATGCTTTTGAACTGTGGTGTTGGAGAAGACTCTTGAGAGTCCCTTGGACTGTAAGGAGATCCAACCAGTCCATTTTAAAGGAGATCAACCCTGGGATTTCTTTGGAAGGACTGATGCTAAAGCTGAAACTCCAGTACTTTGGCCACCTCATGCGAAGAGTTAACTCATTGGAAAAGACTCTGATGCTGGGAGGGACTGGGGGCAGGAGGAGAAGAGGACTACAGAGGATGAGATGGCCGGATGGCATCACTGACTCAATGGACGTGAGTCTGAGTGAACTCCGGGAGTTGGTGATGGACAGGGAGGCCTGGCATGCTGCAATTCATGAGGTCACAAAGAGTCGGACACAACTGAGCAATTGAACTGAACTGAACTGAAATCTCATTGAGTTATTACAATGAAGATTAAATTAATATTTTCCTGTTATACAATATAATCTGAGAACTAATTATAAAATTAATATTAATATATTTAACAATATAACATATATATTTGCTAAATAAGAAAAAAGTAAAATTATGTCACAATAATGTAGCTTTCAAAATTTTTTTAAGAGAAATAAAAGTTTCCAAAAGACAACAAGTAATCCTTCAACAATAACCAAATGTAAGAACAGATAAGACAGAGGGCAAGTCTTTCACTTTCAGTTCTCAGGTGGAATTCTCTGGAACATTTTTGGCCCTTGGGACCTGTGCTACATACCTCTTTCCCATGTCAGTTCCTAGATCCTGCACTAATCGATACACATTCTGATTTCTTCACTCATCCCAGTGCAAGCTCAAAAGAGCAACAAGCTTGAGTGGGCTGAAAGACCTGGGATGTACTGTTTCATAGTTTGCGAGGTTCCTTGAACTGATCCTCACTGTGGGTACCCCATGGCCAGGCACATGTAATCACAGCTTCTTCATTATGAGGAAAAATTACCATGAACCATCCCAATTGGTTTATTAGAATGTAATGTCTCCTCACTGAACAAAATAGGCAATATTTGCTATTTATATCCCTATGCTGGCTCTGTTCAAATCTGTAACCCATAAACACCTTGATAGCATTCCTCAGTGTAACATTAACCTTCCAGGAAGAGAAGACATTTTTCCCTGAACTCCCACAACTCCCCAAATAGGGACATTAATCATTCAGGTATGTCAGGGACATTGATAGAGACTTTCACTGCCCTTTTGTGAAAACCAATTCATTCTTTCTTCCCTGTCTTCTCCCTGCTTCAAAGAGAGCATGACTTCAATCTACATGAATGTTGCAATGTGCTAGACTATGAAAATTTGTGATACAGTGAAATATACCCAGTAAAGTTAAATATTAATAGTAAACCCAACATTGGCCTTCCCTGGTGGCTCAAACAGTCAAGAATCTGCCTGAAGAATTCAATAGACAGAGGAGCCTGGAAGAGTTGGAGCAACTAACACTCTCACTTTCACTTTCTCAAATCCAACATTCTGGGCTCCACCTCCATGTTTCCCCAGTCAGTCTGGATCTGAGTGAGCGGGCAGAGTGAACTACAATTCCTGTCTGTGGGTGTGTTGGCTGACCCGAGAAACAGTCAAAACCAGAATGGCCCCACAGGCATGTTTATCACTCTCACAGCCAACTCACAGAAAGAAAATCCTCTTTATGAAATCCCTCCCTTCAAGAAGCCAGTTACTAAAGCTGCCAAACACACTGGTGTGGTTGAGTGTGGTCACTCAAATCAAAGAGCTTTAACATAGCCTCTTCCCATGGCTGATTCCATCAAACTAACAAAATTTTTAAAAATTCCATTAGGATCTTGCCACACACACAAACTCAGAGAAAGCCTAACTCATTTTCTGGTGAATGGCTCCTGTATTTCAGCTGCTGAATTTCACGTAGTAAGTTTGGAAGGAATACTACCTCGAGGACCCAAAGCAAAATGAGGCAAGATGTTACATTTCATGGGCATAAAACATGAGTGATAGCAAGGTCAACCAGTCAGTCAATCAGCAAATGATGTTATCAGTTCTGGTCAAGGTGCTTTTAGAGAGACCAAAGAAATAAAAGGTAATACTGTGTCCTTGAGGATAGATAATACAGTTCGAACAAGAACATATACACTTAGAATAGCATAAGAAGGCACACGTATGTTTATGTTGGCAATAAATGTTAGTCCTCACATTTAGTTAGAAAATCACCCCTCCCCCATTTTAGAAGTTATTTTAACCCGAAGATGGAAGGGGAGGGGTAATTTGCAGATAAACTGACTTTACTGAAGTTGTAGCTCCTGAGGATCAAGGTCATTCATCCTCTTGTTAATTCTGGGAAGTCTTTTTTTTTTTCCCTTCTAAAAACAAGCTTGTTTTCTAATTATAAAAATATTCTGAATTAACTGTATCAACTAGAAAATGTAGAGACATATATGCAAAGAAAATAAAAATTATCTTTATTTCCAAGATTCCGACATAACCAGATACATACCTACAAAACTGGAATATTATATATATTGTTTTGTGTCCTCTTTTCTCCCTTAATATTATCTATGAGCTCACATAGTAGTAAAATTCATTCTTAAAAACCCCTCCTCTTTGTCCCATGGGGTCCCTGACAGCTCTATGATGACAGATTAGATTGGGAGTTCCTGGTCACTCTTGCTGCCTAATGATGATAAAGCAGTCCATGAAGCTGGGTGTGGATTTTCTTCCCAGCATCGAAGGGAAGTGGAGGAAGTCAGTGAGAAAAAAGAATCACATGACTAAATATGATAATGAAAGGGTATTCCCTAGGGCAACATAAGAGAACATTGTGTGTTGATGGAAATGATCTGTATCTCAGTGTCCAATATAGTAGCTGCATAACTGCAGAGCATTTGAAATGTGGCCAGTCAACTGAGGAACCAACTTCTAAATTTTATTTAGTTATAATTAATTAAAATGTATATGGCCATATATGCCTTGTAGCTACTGTACTGGACAGCACAACTCTAGGGCAAACTGCACTCTCAGGTTTAACAGACTTTGTTTTAGGAATGTTTCTGATTAAATTCTTAGAGAAAAAAAAACATATGATCCACCAAGAGCTTAAATAAAAGCCAGATAATGATTCTTAGACTCCTGGTCTTCAGGATAGAAAGTATATTAGAGCTTTATTACATTTATCTTTTCCGTACAAATTTATACTTTAGTCATCGTGGAAGGAACCAGAGTATAAATACTTCAACAAATAAATAATGGTCACCCAGCTCCCAACCCTTGTGAGGGCTGATGAGCATGGTTCTAAGTTAAACTTCTAGGGCATTTCAGCTCTCCTGCAAAAATCACCTTCCTTTCTGGAAGTAAGGGAAGGAAAAGGAAACATATCATCCACTTTCTGCAGACTACGGGCCTAGCTCACTGTGTGTGTGGAGGCAACAGCATAGGTGGGTCTCCAATTTCACTTACCCAGCTCCCAACCCTTGTGAGGGCTGATGAGCATGGTTCTAAGTTAAACTTCTAGGGCATTTCAGCTCTCCTGCAAAAATCACCTTCCTTTCTGGAAGTAAGGGAAGGAAAAGGAAACATATCATCCACTTTCTGCAGACTACGGGCCTAGCTCACTGTGTGTGTGGAGGCAACAGCATAGGTGGGTCTCCAATTTCACTACCAGTTGAGGATGGAATAAAGTGCCGAGGCTTTCAGTACCGAGGCTCAATCTTACACTCACAGATGGAAAAGAACACCACCAGCCCGAACTGTGTCAGGGTGCCACGTCCGCAGCTGTGCCCCTAGTGGCTTTGTTTACAAAGCAGATAGTTTTGTCCCTGCTGGCTCAGATGGTAAAGTGTCTGCCTGCAATGCGGGAGACCTGGGTTTGATCCCTGGGTTGGGAAGATCTCTTGGAGAAGGAAACAGCAACCCACTCTAGTACTCTTGCCTGGAAAATCCCACGGATGGAGGAGCCTGGTAGGCTACAGTCCATGNGCTGGCTCAGATGGTAAAGTGTCTGCCTGCAATGCGGGAGACCTGGGTTTGATCCCTGGGTTGGGAAGATCTCTTGGAGAAGGAAACAGCAACCCACTCTAGTACTCTTGCCTGGAAAATCCCACGGATGGAGGAGCCTGGTAGGCTACAGTCCATGGGGTCGCAAAGTCGGACATGACTGAGCGACTTCACTTTCACTTTGTAAAACAAACTCTTCTCCTTTATGGTGAGGCTGAGAACCACCACCAAACTCCAGGTGCCAGGGAAAGATGGACAACATTCAGAAGACTGAATCTTCTCTGCTGTCGGTTCTGCCCGACCTTGATGCCAACTTGCAGACAGCCCACCTGTGGAGTCCATCACAGGCATCAGCAAAGGGGCCTCAGAACTAATTTCTCAACCAGAGTGTGGCCTGATCGGGCTGGGAAGAACCCTTTGTGAAGCTCCTTGGAAAGGATGCTGAGAGCAGTTGCTTCCTGACAGCCCTCAGTATCTTCAGATGGGAAAGCTCTTCAACTCCTGTGTGATCAGAGAGTATCATTTCAAGCATCCAAGCCAAACACTGTTGTTTTCAGATGTTGCCCAAATCTCAAGAGTCATCTGTGCACTTGATCTTTCGGAAGAAACACTGACTAAGAGTCTGTATTTTTGCTACTGTATATTTGTAAAATGGGGCATTCACAGTATCTACTTCATAAGGCAACTGCAAAGGTTAAAGAGGATTAAGGGATGATTCATGTAAAGAGCTGAGCATGTGTCTGGCATAGAGCACTCTACAAATATTACTTTTCATTTTTCTTCCCTATTCTTTTAACACAAACATTTCAACTTCTATGCTTTTGTTTACTTGACAACTACATTCTAAGCACTTACTCAAGTCTGGAGACAGAGTGGTGAATAAAACATACCTCATGCCTTTTTGGAGTTTATGTTTTAGTGAGAAAGAAAGATAAACATATAAATGGGAAATCAAGTAATATAATTTAAGATTATATATGAACAATAAAAAGGATTTTCCCTAAGGATTATACAAAGATGCAACTCTTTTCTCTAGACTGCATTCAAGATAGGAAGAGGGAAAAAGCTCAAACAAGAAAGAAGTTTGGCAAGATGAGAAGGCAACCCTCAGAATGGAAGAAAATTGGGATGAAACAAATGACAAAGGGTTAAACTCCATAATATATAAGCAGATCATGTAGCTCAATACCAGAAAAACAAACAACCCAATCAAAAATGGGCAGAAGACCTAAACAGATATTTCTCCAAAGAAAATATACAGAAGCTAATAAACACATGGAAATCGCTCAGTAATGTCTGACTCTTTGCGACCCCATGGACTATAGCACACCAGGCTTCCCCGTTCATCACCAACTCCTGAAGCTTGTTCTTATTCAATTGAGTCAGTGATGCCATCCAACAATCTCATTCTCTGCCGCCCCCTTCCCCTCCTGCCTTCAATCATTCCCAGCATTGGGGTCTTTTCCAATGAGTTAGTTCTTCACATCAAGTGGCTGAAGTACTGGAGCTTCAGCTTCAGCATCAGTCCTTCCAATGAATATTCAGGACTGATTTCCTTTAAGATGNTCTCTGCCGCCCCCTTCCCCTCCTGCCTTCAATCATTCCCAGCATTGGGGTCTTTTCCAATGAGTTAGTTCTTCACATCAAGTGGCTGAAGTACTGGAGCTTCAGCTTCAGCATCAGTCCTTCCAATGAATATTCAGGACTGATTTCCTTTAAGATGGACTGGTTTGATCTCCTTGCAGTCCAAGGGACTCTCAAGCATCTTTTCCAGCACCACAGCTCAAAAGTGTCAATTCTTCAGCTCTCAGTCTCTTGATGATCCAACTCTCACATCCATACATGATTACTGGAAAAACCATGGCTTTGACTAAATGGACCTTTGTTGGCAAACTGAGATCTCTGCTTTTCAATACACTGTCTAGCTTTGTCAGAGCTTTACTTCCAAGGAGCAAGTGTCTTTTAATTTCATGGCTGCAGTCACCATCCACAGTGATTTTGGAGCCCGAGAAAATGAAATCTGACAATGTTTTCACTTTTTCCTCATCTATTTACCATGAAGTAATGAGACCAGATGCCATAATCTTTGCTTTTTGAATGTTGAGTGTTAAGCCAGATTTTTCACTCTCCTTTTTCACCTTCATCAAGAGGCTCTTTAGTTCCTCTTCACTTTCTGCTGTTAAAGTAGTATCATCCACATATCTGAGGTTACTGATACTTCTCCTGGCAATCTTGATTCCAGCTTGTGAGTCATCCAGCCCAGTATTTTGTAGGATGTACTCTGCACAGAAGCTAAATAAGCAGGATGACAATATACAGCCTTGAGGTATTCCTTTCTCTATTTTGAATCAGTCCATCGTTCGATATCCAGTTCTAACTGTTGCTTCCTGTCCTGCATAAGTTTCTCCAGAGGCAGGTCAGGTGGTTTGGTATTCTCATCTCTTGAATTTTCCACAGTTTGTCATGATCCACATAGCCAAAGGCTTTAGCATAGTTAATGAAGCAGAAATATATGTTTTTAAATAATTCCCTTGCTTTTTCTATGATCCAGCAGATATTGGCAATTTGATCTCTAGTTCTTCTGCCTTTTCTAAATCCAGCTTGTAATCCCTATCAAGATACCAGCGGTATTTTTCACTGAACTAGAACAAATAATTTCAAGATTTGTATGGAAACACAAAAAACCTCGAATAGCCAAAGCAATTTTGAGAAAGAAGAATGGAACTGGAGGAATCAACTTACCTGACTTCAGGCTCTACTACAAAGTCACAGTCATCAAGACAGTATGGTACTGGCACAAAGATAGAAATATAGATCAATGGAACAAAATAGAAAGCCCAGAGATAAATCCACACACATATGGATACCTTATCTTTGACAAAGGAGGCAAGAATATACAATGGAGTAAAGACAATCTCTTTAACAAGTGGTGCTGGGAAAACTGGTCAACCACTTGTAAAAGAATGAAACTAGATCACTTTCTAACACCACACACAAAAATAAACTCAAAATGGATTAAAGATCTAAATGTAAGACCAGAAACTATAAAACTCCTAGAGGAGAACATAGGCAAAACACTCTCCGACATAAATCACAGCAGGATCCTCAATGATCCGCCTCCCAGAATACTGGAAATAAAAGCAAATATAAACAAATGGGATCTAATTAAAATTAAAAGCTTCTGCACAACAAAGGAAACTATAAGCAAGGTGAAAAGACAACCCTCTGAATGGGAGAAAATAATAGCAAATGAAGCAACTGACAAACAACTAATCTCAAAAATATACAAGCAACTTATACAGCTCAATTCCAGAAAAATAAACGACCCAATCAAAAAATGGGCCAAAGAACTAAATAGACATTTCTCCAAAGAAGACATACGGATGGCTAACAAACACATGAAAAGATGCTCAACGTCACTCATTATCAGAGAAATGCAAATCAAGACCACAATGAGATACCACTTCACACCAGTCAGAATGGCTGCGATCCAAAAGTCTGCAAGCAATAAATGCTGGAGAGGGTGTGGAGAAAAGGGAACCCTTTTACACTGTTGGTGGGAATGCAAACTAGTACAGCCACTATGGAGAACAGTGTGGAGATTCCTTAAGAAATTGCAAATAGAACTGCCTTATGACCCAGCAATCCCACTGCTGGGCATACACACCGAGGAAACCAGAATAGAAAGAGACACATGTACCCCAATGTTCATTGCAGCACTGTTTATAATAGCCAGGACATGGAAACAACCTAGATGTCCATCAGCGGATGAATGGATAAGAAAGCTGTGGTATATATACACAATGGAGTATTACTCAGCCATTAAAAAGAATACATTTGAATCAGTTCTAATAAGATGGATGAAACTGGAACCAATTATACAGAGTGAAGTAAGCCAGAAAGAAAAACACCAATACAGTATACTAACACATATATATGGAATTTAGAAAGATGGTAATGAGGACCCTGTATGCAAGACAGCAAAAGAGATACAGATGTGTAGAGCGGACTTATGGACTCTGAGGGAGAAGGAGAGGGAGAGGGAGAGGGTGGGATGATTTGGGAGAATAGCATTGAAATATGTATACTATCATGTAAGAAATGAATTGCCAGTCTATGTTCAATGCAGGATGCAGGATGCTTGGGGCTGGTGTATGGGGATGATCTGGAGGGATGATGTGGGGTGGGAGGTGGGAGGGGGGTTCATGTTTGGGAGTTCGTGTAAAAAAATAAATAAATACAAAAAAAAAAATAAATCCAGCTTGTACATTTGGAAGTTCTTGGTTCACATACTGCTGAAGCCTAGCTTGAAGGATTTTGAGCATAATCTTGCTAGCATGTGAAGTAAGTGAAACTGTACAATAATTTGAATATTCTTTGGCATTGCCCTTCTTTGGGATTGTAATGAAAACTGATCTTTTCCAGTCATGTGGCCATTGCTGAGTTTTCCAAATTTGCTGGCATATTGAATGCAGCACTTTAAGAGCACCATCTTTTAGGATTTGAAATAGCTCAGCTGGAATTTCATCACCTCCACTAGCTTTGTTCGTAGTGAATCTTCTTAAGGCCCACTTGACTTCATGCTCCAGGATGTCTGGCTCTAGGTGAGTGACCACACCAACTGGTTATCTGGGTCATTAAGATCTTTTTTGTACAGTTCTTCTGAATATTCTTAAAGTCCCAGGGTCAGGGACACAGAAGAGGCATGACCCACTCCCTTTGGCTACGCTAATTTCTTCTTCTCCAACATTATTATAGCTCTTTGTGCATTCCCTCCTCCTCTCTGGTGACCCTTGCACACCCCACTTTGAATACTTTCTGTAACCCATGATATAAATCAATGAGAAGAAAAGAGGAAAATTAGATAAGTCTCTGGTAAAGCTCTTAAAGGCCATAAGAATATGATCTCTGGCATCACAGCTTCTCAGCATGATTTCATGCTCTCCTACTTTACTCAGAGAAAGGCCCAGGGAATTACACACTTACTACTCACACGGTATGATTTTTAAAACTTTTAAAAATTCCTTCTCAGGCAGCCTCTGATATACCTGTCTTGTAAGTAGGTAATTCAAACAAATGTTCTCATTTTATAGACAAAGAGATGGAATTTGAATCACTTGTCTTTATAACCAATACTTTTGTTTCTATAATACTATGCAAATAAGAGGAAAGTGGAAAATTCATACAATCATTTTAATATTTATGAACATCCAGTTATTTGGAATTATTCATGGATCTAGTCTTTGTCTTAAAACAAATGGGGAGTAGATACTTTTCTACTAAGTTCAGAGCTTTCTCATCTGCAGTCTCCTCGCTTTTGGCATTTTCATAGACATTTCGGTTAGTGTTACACCAACACCCCCCGCACAGAGAATTCTTTCAAAAGGAAGGAAAGGAACTAATATTTATTTGTTCTGAGAGGTATTGTTTTAGGTGTCTTACGTAGAAAATCTTCATTCTTACAACTTTGTAAAAAAATGAAATATAGTTGATTATAACATTCTTTTAATATCAAGTATACAGAAAAGTGACTCAAATATATATATATAATTGATAACTGATCATGGAAATAACAACAAAGATTTACTGAAGAGCACAAGGAACTATACTCAATATCTTGTAATAACTGATAATGGTTATTATCACACACATACAGGTTATACACACACACATACAGGTTATTTTCCATTATCAGTTATTACAAGATATTGAGTATAGTTCCTTGTGCTATACAGTAAATCTTTGTTGTTCATCTATCTTATGTTTATCTGTTAATCCCATGCTCCTAATTTATCCATCTCCCCGCAACCTTTCCCTTTGGTGACCATAAATATGTTTTCTATGTCTGTGAGTCTGTTTTTATTTTTTATATAGATTAATTTGTATTATTTTTTAGATTCGACAATTAAGTGATATCATAATACATCTTTCTCTGCCTGACTTACTTCACTAAGTATAATATTCTCTAGATTTATCCATGCTCCTGCAAATGGCAACACTTCAGTCTTTTTTTACTTATAATAACTTTTGAATTATGTAGTACTGTCCCCGGTTTATAGACAAGGAAACACAAAAGTTCAAATAACTTATCCAAATCCCCATAGCTACCAAGTTTCAGAACAAGGACTCAAATTCTAATCTGTTTGGTAACATAGTTCATATAGATAACACGGTTTAAGCTTACAGACAAATCAGTTTAAACAAAATCTGGCCATTTTTGTTAAGGTCTCCCACTACTGGATCACAGGCAAAGTTATTTGGGTCAACATTTCATAGAGTACAAACATTTTCATTAGGGAGAAAGAACTGAATTCATTAACAAAATTGATGAAATTATCTAAACACTGAAAAATTAAAAAAGAAAAAACCCTGAAGAGTAGCAGACATTTCAGAAATTTCTTTTGGCTAGTTTCCAGATTTAGTCACTATTTTATTTCTATCCATTACATGAACAACTTGGATTTGGTTTCAAATCCTGGATAACCCATTAACCAACTATGTGTCTTTGCATAAATTATTTTCCTTCTTGAGCCTTATTTTCATTTAAAATAATATCTATTTTATAGGGTTGCAGAAAAAATTATACATGAGAGCATTTATATAAGCATCCAGTGCATTCCCCAGCATGTAGTAGGCTCTCAATAAATAGTAGCAATTATCTCACCATGAAATAAGCTTAGAAGTATTTATAGATTCTGTATAATGCACATGTAATTCTTAAACAATTTTTCTCACATAGCCCACCACCCTTAGGTATAAAATGATGCTTCTCTTAAAAATGAAGCCCCTATAGTCCAGTTGCCATTTTTCACCTTGGTCCCTGCTCTTGGCCAACAACCTCAGCCAGGTCTTCATGTAGTTAGAACTCTCTGAAGCTTCCCCCTGGGAGTGATGGAGAAACTGACTCTTCATTTTAATACAGAGTCTATAAATGGGGAAGCTACAGGAACAGCTCACAGACTGTGTTAGGAAGACAGATTTTTCTTCGGGCTGAGAACTAAACCAGCTTGCAAAAGCACTTGAGCTATTTAAGACTGACATTTAAGCAACTACTGTACTTAGGAGAAGGAAAATAATGGAAATAATAAGCCTTAACATTCCACTGGGCACATTCCTATTGAAGGAACGAGTTTACAGTGGTTGGAAAGCTGACCAGTGGAGCAATCACCCGGTCCCCCAGCCCCCTGTCAGACGGGTGGCAGCAAGGGGGCATCAAGTCAGACAAATCCACCTGGTTCCAAAAAGTGGGGCCATTTTCATCCATAGCTGCTACCACTGGCCCGCAGGCCACAGGGAGATGCTTCTGCACACTCCGGTGCTCTCCTCTGCTCCTGAGCCTCACAGCACCTCACCTGGTTTGCAGCAAGCTGCTAAGAGAATGTATTACTGTGAGCCAACCACACTCTTGCCCTCTGAGCTGTATACTTGGGGTAGGGGGAAGAGGAAGATGGTCTGCTATTGATTCTGCAAAGGTTCAAATAAGGGGATGAGAGTGGGCAGAACATGTTGCTGAAAGGAACAAAAAGGAAATGGGAGAAAGCAGAGTGAGAAGAAAGGCATGCATAAAACCTTCTTGGTTTAAAGATGTAACTGATTTTCATTTAAATATCTTCAAACCAACCAAAACCCTAATGTGTGGTGGCCTATGGCTTCCAAATTCTCAAAATGATAAGCTGCCAAAATAAACTAATTGCAATGTGTCTCAGTAATTGCCATGTGTTTATATATACAGTTACAGTAAAATGGTTCAGTGAATCCTGATGGTGACAATGCACATATGGCAAATAAACAGAAACTCTCTAAACCAGAAGATCTGAAGATTCTTAAGATGAATATGAAAGCCAGCTTTGCCATTTATTGGCTATGTGGCCTTGAGGAAAACATAGCCTCTCTGAGCCTTTGAGTCCTACTGACTGAAGGGAGAAAATAATACTATTGCTGCAGCATAGTCCTCACAGTAGGGAGGGGAAGAAGGACAGGGAATAAATGGAAAGAGATTCAGTGCCCAGTTGTACTCCATCATCTGTCTAATGACTCAAAAATTCAGAATACATATGAAGCTCAGAATGAAGAATGGAGGACCAGGACATCCTGTTCTGGTGAGTGTATGAAGTAAACACTTTGGTCACTGGTCAAGTCTGAAAAGAATGAGTTGGGAATTTCTCTATGAGAGAGGGTCACTCTGCTCCCGGTGTATATATCCCTCCTAGGTGACCACAAGGATCAAATGAAATAATAAGTGTGGGAATATTTTGCAAACAGTAAAACACACTGAAAATTCCAGCTCATTCTGTCTCATTATAAGCTTATAATGGTGTTATTTATCATCCTACCTTCTCTGAGTACAAATGTAAATTTGCCCTCAATTGAGTCAAGCTATGTTGCATAAAGTTCACAAACAACCCTTTGACTCAGGAGTAGTTGAGTCTAAAACAGAACAAGGAAAGTATGGCAAAGAATGAAGACTTAATTGATCTTCCCTTGTCCTTCCAAGCAAGATTTGCTGGAAGAAAGGTCTGGCAGAGAAGAGGATTCCAGATGGAGATTAAAAGGGACATTAACATGAAATGCTACAGCTTCCCCTGAGAGCCATCCTGGCTCTCTACAGCGTTTAGATTGTCCTGCATTTATAGGACTTTCCCCAGAAGGTAGAGGGAGAAAGAAGATGGAAAATAGTTCCTCAGGCACTGGCCAATTGCTTCCTTTGGATTATCTTTCACTGGGAACCATGGTGAGGGGGCACTGAGTCCTACACTTAGGGTCTAGGCCTGTGATTCTTAAACTGGAAGCCACAGTATCAGCTCCATCTGGGCTCTATAGTAAGCTAAGCCCTAAGAACATCTTTAGATGATTTACAATCTTTGGAAAGTTTTCTAAATGAAATACCAATAGAAAAAGAAAAAGAAAAACAGAACAGCTCTGATTTCATTTGGAATGCAGAAGGAGAGCTCTTCCAGTGGACATCTTTTCCCCCTAGGCTGACCCCCAGCCCCTTCTGCTGGATTCCAGGGGCTCTTGGGTATGAAGTGATAATGGCTGTCCCAAAGTGACTCTGAATTACAGATGGATCACCCCAGTGCCATTCTCTCACATGTAAGTTCTTGGGCAAGGTGAAATCATGAGACCTCATTTGAGTGATTCAGAAGTCGTGGTCTTACTGATGGTCCCACACTGATCTTGTGGCCTAGACTTCTGATGTCTAGCTGTAACCAAGCTCCCACATTATATCCGTTCCACTAACCAGGTGATTTCTTATTTCCCTGAATCCAAGTTTATGACTACAGTTTTCCAGGATCCTAATCTCTATAGGTGGGCACCATCTCACACTTGTATTGATAGCTTGCTTGTTTCTCCTTCTGAACTTCTGCCTCACAGCTAAGTCCCTGTTACACACTGTTAAGCTGCCCCAAAAGCTACTGTCTAGAATATAACATTGAGATGAAGTCTGGACTTGAAGTAAAAGAAATCTATATGTAGGTGGGTTTGACAGGCAGAGAAGGCCTCGCATTTGTAAAACTATATTCCCAAATTCCTGTCACTGCCTTCCATCTGGCCACAAGGAAATTTGCCTTTTCATCTTGTTAGACCTTTTGGACACTGACTACTAATGTGAATAACCAAATTTATGATCTGCCATCCTCTGCTCCACCCCTCCAGCTGGATGGTCTTCTTCTCACTGCCACCTGGGGGGTCACACTTCGATGAGTATGTCTAGTCTGCAGGGTCTTTCCTTTCCTGCTTACTCTCATTCCACTGAATACCAAACTCTTAATTTTTAAGTATATAATAGGCATCTCAGTTGTACCAAGTGCTAGAGAGATTAAATAGATGACATGATTTCTTGCTTACATATGGGTCATGAGGAATATTCTCTCATAGTTGAGTTCAAAGGCTTTGCTTGCTAAGAATCGTCCCTTAGGTATGAGCTCTGGGCAGGCAGGGATTTTTGTCCATTTTCTCTGTTGATGTAGTTTTAACACACTGAACAGGACCCAGCACATAACAGAAGCTGAATGTTTGAGAATAAGTGTATGAGTGAACGATCCTACAAGAAGAGCCTTTGCTGAAGATACTGATGGTACGAGGAACCATGGCTGAGCTCAACGATTTTGATCTGTGAACCTGTACACAATAGCCTATCAGGAGATTCAGAAAAAAATAAAGATACTTTCCTTTCTAATGGAGAATGAAATGGAAACCCACTCCAGTACTCTTGCCTGGAAAATTCCATGGACTAAGGAGCCTGGTAGGCTGCCATCCATGGGGTTGCAAAGAGTCGGACATGACTAAGTGACCTCACTTCACTTCATTTCCCTTTCCAACACTGAAATTTTTCTTATAATTGAGGGACAAACAAAAATGATAGAAATACAATTGGCTCTATCAAGGTGCCCTGGAGAATTTTGCTGTTCTAACTCCAGTACTTTGGCCACCTCATGCGAAGAGTTGACTCATTGGAAAAGACTCTGATGCTAGGAGGGATTGGGGGCAGGAGGAGAAGGGGACAACCGAGGATGAGATGGCTGGATGGCATCACGGACTCGATGGATGTGAGTCTGAGTGAACTCCGGGAGTTGGTGATGGACAGGGAGGCCTGGCGTGCTGCGATTCATGGGGTCGCAAAGAGTCGGACACGACTGAGCGACTGAACTGAACTGAACTGAAGCCAACATTTTCTGCTGTACATCAGGAGGCCACCGAATATGAAGAGAAACAAGAGTGGGCAGGAGAATCAAGTGACTCAAGTCATCCACAGAACACTTTGCACTCTCTTAGAAAACAAAGGTCAAGGAACTCAGTCAACTAATATGAATTTCATTTCTAAATAGGAGCAGAAACATATCTTTTACTCTCTTCATAAAGTGATAATGAGGATTTAGGTGTTCATCCAAAAAGCATTTTATTGAGCTGGTCCTTTGAGTTTCCAGGCACTGAAAATGATTTTGTACCTAAGAGTAATTTATAAAACATACATTGCAATATAAATGTAGGTACTATCACTGACCTCAATGGCATTGATAAAAGCACTACATCAGCCCAGAACCACAGACACAAACAACCTTGGGGGTAAATATTTGGATAATTTCAATCCTTGGAATCATTATGCCATACTAAGGATAGAATTAAAGAATCTGAAGCTTTGCTTTAGGATGTGTGATATAAGATTGGGTTTGTGGAGGGATGTATTAATAAGAGAGGAGTAGCTGGTCATTACACTTAAATGACCTAGAAAAAGGCCTGAATTTATTTACTTTGATCAACTTGCATCTTTAAGGTCTAGTTCTCAAAGACTTTGCAATAGAACTAAATAGAGAGTTTAGTCAGAACAATCTGGTTAGAAAACAAAAAAATCCTGCAGTGAAAAAGAACTCACAATTTTAAGTAAATCATCCAGAAATTCTAAGGGAACTAGGATCATTTCGCAGCATGGTCTGAGCCCAGATTATCTGAGTGGGCTGCTACTGCTGCTGCTGCTAAATCACTTCAGTCGTGTCTGACCCTCAGCGACTCCAGGGACTGCAGCCGACCGGGCTCCTCTGTCCATGGGATTTTCCAGGCGAGCGTACTGGAGTGGGCTGCCATTGCCTTCTCCGTCTGAAGGGGCACAGATCAAACCAATTCTAGTGCTGTATTGCTTTAGTCAGAACAATCTGGTTAGAAAACAAAAAAATCCTGCAGTGAAAAAGAACTCACAATTTTAAGTAAATCATCCAGAAATTCTAAGGGAACTAGGATCATTTCGCAGCATGGTCTGAGCCCAGATTATCTGAGTGGGTTGCTACTGCTGCTGCTGCTAAGTCACTTCAGTCGTGTCTGACCCTCAGCGACCCCAGGGACTGCAGCCGACCAGGCTCCTCTGTCCATGGGATTTTCCAGGCGAGCGTACTGGAGTGGGCTGCCATTGCCTTCTCCGTCTGAAGGGGCACAGATCAAACCAATTCTAGTGTTGTATTGCTGCTCTGTTTTATTAACACAGTGGCTGTGTTACCAGTAACACAGATGTTTCTGATGTGTGTGGGGCTTTTCCCTTTAAGGAAATCCCAACCAAAGTTATTCACATTCTTCCTTCTAAACCATGAGTTGCTTATCATATTTACAAGGAAAATTCCAATTAAAACACAAAAATTACAGGACATGGATTGCCATGAATATATTCAGACCTGAAGACTTCAACTGAGCAGCCCCTACAATAGAGTTATAAGAAAACATTTAATGTGCTTTTAAGAGTTCAATTCATTAGAGGCTAAACTTTATGAGTTTCAGATACAAGACAAAACATTTGCTTCTGGAAAAAATGGCACTGCTTCTCCCAAGGAATCAAAAAAAAAAAGCACTAAATCTGTAATAATGCTCATTAAACACTTTTCTATAGTTTTTAAGTTAACTGACAGAGAAGTCACAATAGTCAATGAAACAAATTTTCTGGATATTTTCCTTCTCTTCAATAAATGTTTGAGTTTCAGTTGAGAAAACAAACTGTCCTACTGCCAGTGACACAACCTGACTGGCAAGAAAGAGCAAGTGAACTACTTAATAAATAATATAACTACTTAAGTAGTAGTGCCTGTTACTTAATTCCTATTATAAGTAAATCACATTTAGAGCTCAATAAAAATATCAAAACATGCTCAATCATATTACTAACCAAAGGAAAAATCAAAACAACTTTATTGTACAAATTGGCAAGGATTAAACTGACTGGCTGGAGAAGGCAATGGCACCCCACTCCAGTACTCTTGCCTGGAAAATCCCATGGACGGAGGAGCTGGGAGGCTGCAGTCCATGGGGTCGCTAAGAGTCAGACACGACTGAGCGACTTCACTTTCACTTTTCACTTTCATGCATTGGAGAAGGAAGTAGCAACCCACTCTAGTGTTCTTGCCTGGAGACTCCCAGGGACAGAGGAGCCTGGTGGGCTGCCATCTATGGGGGTCGCACAAAGTCGGACACGACTGAAGCGACTTAGCAGCAGCAGCAGCAGCAACAAACTGACTGGCAATATCTAGGGTGGGGAAATGAGTGCTCTAATGCACTGTTGTTGAGTCTAAATTGGTATAGACTTTGTGAAGGAATATATGGCAGTACCTATCCAGCTTAAAAATGCATATAACCACTAACCCAGCAATTTTTCTTTTAGAAATATTCCCTAAAGAAAGTAGGCAGAAAGATATGCATGTGTGTGAGAGTGCCTGTGTAAACACACAGTATTCTCCAGGAGATTTAACACAGCACTGTTAATAAAAGCAACAAGTGAAAAAAATAAATCTTTCAACAGTGGGATGATGAAAAAATGATAACTTTTTGTTAAATACTATATAATTTAAAAGGAGTTGATCTACATACATTGACCCAGAAAGCAAAAGCATATATTTTGTTCAGTTAAAAAAGAGTCATAAAATAAAATGCTTATTATGAGGCCATTTTATAACAGGGCAGATGTCATGCACATATACATACATATATTTCATTTTCAGAAGTATTCTTAAAGGTCTAAAAAGAATACTCACCAATCTTAACAGTCATTACCTTTAAGCAGTGGTTAAGATGAACATAGCCTGGGAAGCAAATTAAGCTCTTCATAAACTTAAGGACCCTAAGCACCTTTGAAAAATGAAAAGGCAATTTTTTTTTCTAATTTAAAAACTGCATTTAAGGAATGTGATAAGAGTCCAGTAAACCTGGCTTGTTGATTTAGTAATCAGGCTTCCAAGCAGTTTCCCGCAGCACATGTGTACTTGAGCAAACATGGCACATGAGAGAATGCACACATATGTGCACATGCACACACACAGACACAGAGACACACCTGTGGGGCAACACCACTGGGCAGCCAGAGAGCCAGCACTCCCTTCCCGTTAGGGACCGTGACAGCTCTTAATCCAGGGGTAAAAGCACAGACTCTGCTGCCAGATGGTCCTGGATGTAGTTTCCAACTCCATCATTTCAAGATTAAGAAGTCATGGGCAAGTTACTTAACGTTTTAGTGATTTAGATTCCTCAGCTGTAAAATGGGAATAAGCAATGCCTTCTTTATAGGAATCTTATGAGGACTAATGGGAAAGAGCAACGTAAGCAGGCCATGCCGCCTGACACAGTGGGAAGGAAAAGGCAGACATGCTCAGCAGTCAGCCCGCAAAGACCCAGCACAAGTGGCTGGTGGGTAATCACTTTGTCTCATGAATCATTGTACCTATATTTCTAGCAATAACTTTAGTTCTCTAAGTAACCTCATCTTTAATGGTTCACATTTAAATTTCACCCAAAAAATAATTCCCATGTAACTAAAAACTACCACAGTACTGTATCTACAAGCATCATCATGAAGGAGATTAAGTGTGGGCTCTGGAGTCAGATTGTGTTTATAGTACCAGCTCTGATACTCACTAGGTATGTGACTGGGGGCAAAGTCTCACCTGGGAGGCTAGATTATGCTTATATATTTATTAATGTTATTGTGAGGATTAAACAATATAAGTGGAAGTAACCAGCATACCCAGAATCTGGTGCATGGTAGAAAAATGACAACAGTTACAAAAGCTCTAATTAATTGAATATATATTATGGACCAGGCATTTTCTCTCAATCTTATTCCAACTCTAAAAGAGAAATACCACTATCCTCATATTAAATTCAGAATTTTTTTTAAAAAAGGAATCAATACAAAATAACACAGACTCAGAGAGAGAGAACAAATGGATAGTCTGTAGAGGGGAGGGTGGTAGGTGAAATAGGTAAAAGAGACTCAGAGGTACAAACTTCCAGTTATACAAAAAGCTAGAGCATAAGGAATAAGGTCAATAATACTGTAGGGGGACAGATGATTACTAGACTTGTGATGATAATTTCATAATGTATGTAAATGTCAGATTTCATCACACCTGAAACTGACATAATATTGTTGTTTTTCAGATGCTCAGTTGTGTCCGACTCTTCGCAACCCCCTGGACTGCAGCTCACCAGGGTTCCCTGTCCTTCACCTTTGCTCACACTCATGTCCATTTAGTTGGTGATGCCATCCAACCATCTCATCCTCTGTCACCCGCTTTACCTCCTGCATTCAATCATTCCCAGCATTAGGGACTTTTCAAATGAGTCAGTTCTTTGCATCAGGTGGCCAAAGGACTGGAGCTTCAGCTTCAGCATCAATCCTTCCAGGGTATATTCAGGATTGATTGCCTTTAGGATTGACTGGTGTGATCGTCTTGCAGTCCAAAGGACTCTCAAGTGTCTTCTCCAACACCACAGTTCAAAAGCATTAATTCTTTGGCGCTCAGCCTTCTTCATGGTCCAACTCTCACATCCATACATGACTACTGGAAAAACCATAGCTTTGATTAGATGGACCTTTATCAGTAATGTCTTTACCTTTTAATATACTGTTTGGATTGGTCATAGCTTTTCTTCCCAGAAGCAAGCGTCTTTTAATTTCGTGGCTGCAGTCACCATCTGCAGTGATTTTGGAACCCAAGAAAATAAATCTGTCACTGTTTCCATTGTTTCCCCATCTATAGCCATGAAGTAATGGGACCAGATGCCATGATCTTAGTTTTCTGAATGGTGAGTTTTAAGCCAGCTTTTCCCCCTCCTCTTTCACCTTCTTCAAGAGGCTCTTTAGTTCCTCTTCACTTTCTGCCATAAGAGTGATGTCATTTGTATCTGAGGTTATTGATATTTCTCTTGCAATCCTGATTCCCGCTTGTGCTGCATCCAGTCCATCGTTTTGCATGATATACTCTGCCTGCAAGTTAAATAAGCAGGGTGACAATATGCAGCCTTGACATACTCCTTTCCCAGTTTCAGATCAGTCCATTCTTCCATGTCCGGTTCTAACTGTTGCTTCTTGACCTGCAGACAGGTTTCTCAGGAGGCAAGTAAGGTGGTCTGGTATTCTCATCTCTTTAAGAATTTTCCACAGTTTGCTGTGATCCACAGAGTCAAAACCTTTGGCGTAGTCAATAAAGCAAAAGTAGATGTTTTTCTGGAATTCTCTTGCTTTTTCTATGTTCTTTTTCAACATCCATTATCAATGGATGTTGGCAATTTGGTTTCTGGTTCTTCTGTCTTTTCTAAATCCAGCTTGAACATCTGGTAGTTCTCTGTTCACGTACTGTTGAAGCCTGGCTTGGAGAATTTTGACCATTACTTTGCTAGTGTGTGAGATGAGTGCAATTGTGTGGCAGTTTGAACATTCTTTGGCATTGCCTTTTTTGAGATTGGAATGAAAACTGATCTTTTCCAGTCCTGTAGCCACTGCTGAGTTTTCCAAATTTTCTGGCATATTGAGTGCAGCACTTTCACAGCATCATCTTTCAGAATTTGAAATAGCTCAACTGGAATTCCATCACCTCCACTAGCTTTGTTCATAGTGATGCTTTCTAAGGCCCACTTGACTTCATGCTTCAGGAAGTCTGGCTCTAGGTGAGTGACTACACCATCTAGGTCGTCTGGGTTATAAAGATATTTTTTGTAATAGTTCTGTTATTCTTGCCACCTCTTCTTATTTTCTGCTTGTTAGGTCCATACCGCTTCTGTCCTTTATTGTGCCTATCTTTGCATGAAACGTTTCCTTGCTATCTCTAATTTTCTGAAGAGATCTCTAGTCTTTCCCATTCTGTTGTTTTCCTCTATTTCTTTGCATTGTTCACTTAGGATGGCTTTCCTATCTCTCCTTGCTATTGTTTGGAACTTCACATTCATATGGGTATGTCTTTCCTTTTCCTCTTTGCCTTTCGTTTCTCTTCTTTTCTCAGCTATTTGTAAGGCCTCCTCAGACAACCATTTTGCCTTTTTGCATTTCTTTTTCTTGGGGATGGTTTTGATCACTGCCTCCTGTACACCATTATAAACCTCTGTCCATAGTTCATCAGGCACTCTATCAGATCTAGTCCCTTGAATCTATTTGTCACTTCTACTGTACAATCCTAAGGGATTTGATCTAGGTCATACCTGAATGGCCTAGTGGTTTTCTCTACTTTCTTCAATTTAAGTCTGATTTTGGCAATAAGGAGTTCATGATCTGAGACACAGTCAGCTCTTGGTCTTGTTTTTGCTGACTGTAAAGAGCTTCTCTGCAGGAGAAAAACACAATATTGTACACCAAATCTATCTCAATAAAAATAAAATATAAAAATTAGATTCAGGACATTATACGACTTGCTCATAAGATTCTAATTCAGATCTGCCTGACTCCAGAGACTTTTTATACAAACTCTTACAGCTTTTTTCTAAAGCTCACTGTTTCTCTTCCTGTATGACCTTGGGCAAGTCACAATTTCCCCTTCTGTAAATCTCCTCTTCTGAGATAATATGACCAAATTTGAGGTATGTAAACTAGAGGATAGGAATGCTTTGAAAACTGAAAAGTGCTTTTTAAAACAAGGGACTTGCCCCTAAGGGCCCTGCGGATACTTCAAAATCTCTCTTCCACAGGGCTGCCACTGCTCAGAATTTCACTGCTTGAGACTCAGTACCAAATGTGCAAAATACTCATGAGAAAGAGCACTGAATTAAATTTCCCTTAATGCATAAGTGAATCATTAGATCATTCTATTTTCTCTAGGGAGAAGTCTCAGGCAGTTGGTAAGCACTGGATATCTAAAGAGACAGACAGGAAAATAAGAGGAAGTGCCCAGAGAAAAGAAGGGCCTTGAAAATTTGATTCCAAGTCACAATTTTGCCAATGGCTTGCTCCAGCAACCAGTTTAAGAAATCCTGGGCAAATTTCTCTCTTACTCCTCCCCTTTTTACTAATTCATATTTATTCAATAAACTTATTATTACCACGTACCAAGCATTGTGAGGAGATATAATTCCTGTCTTCAGGAAACTTAGAATTTAGTGATGATTACTTGATTCAGTCCTCTATTATCCTTATTGATATAGGAGTTTAATCTATGAGTGAGTGTGCTTGTATGTGCCCATGCTTAATTAAATATGTAGATTATTCATAGTGTAGTTTTCTATAATCAATCAAATAGCTCCTCTGATTAAGACGACCGTTTTACACACCTGTCATAAAACCCAATATGCTGAAATTCTGACTGTACTCATAAACACTTAATTTTAACTTTTGTTTTATAGAATTAGCACACTGTCAGAATTTATCAAGTAGTAGCTATGTAAAATTGCTCTTGGGATAGTTTTGTAGTAATTAAGTATATAAGAGCAATTAAGAATTTCCCTGGATTTAATCATCAATCCCTAGTACTATATAAGCATTAATAACATCATGGCTGATACCAAGAATTATTCCTGATTATGACTGCTGTTATCAGAATAACATATAGTACACTCACTGGCTTATTCTCCTTGTGAATATGTCACAGCTTTCTCAATGAAGACTTATACACGTTGATTTATCAGTCTTATTTGTCTTCCTGAGATTTCAAGGGGAAATTGTGACAGATGCTTAAGTTCTAAGCAATACAATTTCTAGACTTACTGCTTTGTTATTTCACAATCTCATATATGCAGATGTGACTAAATTTCCTGTGGGAGGGAAGTATGTTTATTGTCTCTACAATTTGCCTTAAAAAAAAAAAAAAAAGCTTTAAACATTTAACACCATAAACCTCCAGAAATGAGATCAGTCATAGCCATAACCCATAGGACTCTTCCGGAAAGTGCCATTGCACAATCATTGTTAAGTAAACAGCCAACACAGAGGAAGAAGTTCAGCTTGTACCTGTCACTCCATTTCATTTAAGTATCAATGCTCTGAGGTTTCTTCAGTTTGAAAGATGGTGGGGCTGTTTGGTAGGCTAAGCCATTGATAGCGTGTTTTGTTTTTGGAGGCCTGCTGGTGTCTGGAAATAAATGTTTTGTTTTCCACTGTGAGGTGTAGAAATGCCACTAGCGTCTGGAAGCTGACTGGCTTGCTTCTTTGGGGTCTGCAGGCAGGGCACACTTTAAATCATGAGAAGACAGCTTATGGGACACCAGAGACAGCCTCCTACTTCTCCCTGCTGCCATCCTGATATCAAACAGCTCAGGCTGGGGAGACAGCTTCATGGCTATTTCCTAATGAAATCTAATGACTGGATCATGGAAGATGGAAATCTTTGTGTTTGAAACTGGCAACCCCAAAGGGGTGAAATGACAGCAAGCAGTGGAAAGTATAGAAACCTATGGGAATAAGGAAGAGGGGCAGAAAACAAGGCAGAGCCCTCAGAAGAGGCCTCTAGTCTCTACCACTGATTTCCAAGATGCAATCAATAAGAATCAATCTTACAGATTAGATTTGTTCCAAAGCAGGGAGGGAGGCTTCATGGGGAGGGGAGAGATACATGCTGTGCTGTGCTGTGTTTAGTCACTTAGTCATGTTCGACTCTTTGGGACCTCCTGGACTGCAGCCCGCCAGCCTCCTCTGTCCATAAGGATTCTCCAGGCAAGAATACTGAAGTGGGTTGCCATGCCCTCCTCCAGGGGATCTTCCCAAGCCAGGGATCGAACCTAGGTCTACTGCATTGCAGGCAAATTCTTTACCATTTGAGCCACCAAAGAAGCCCAAGAATACTACAGTGGGTGGCCTATCCCTTTTCCAGAGGATCTTCCCAAGCCAGGAAACAAATTGGGGTCTCCTGCATTGCAGGTGGATTCTCTACCAGCTGAGCTACTGGGGAAGCCTGAGCTGTATATACAGTTGCAGGAGACAAGGGTTGGGAAGGTCCCCTGGAGGAGGGTCTGGCAACCCATTCCAGCATTCTTGCCTGGAGAATCCCATGGACAAAGGAGCCTGGCAGGCTACAGTCCACGGGGTTGTAAAAGAATCAGACACAACTGAAATGACTTAGCACACACATATGTATAACTATGACTGACTCGCATTATTGTACGGCAAAAGTCAACACAGCATTGTTAAGCAGTTATTCTTCAACTAAAAAAAGAAGATGGTTCCAGAGAATTTTTGGCACATCTTGCAGTCTGTCTATCCAATAAACATTATCAACAGAATCTCAATTTTGTCAAGTGTGGCAATGCAGGAAAATATGTCTTCCCAGACTCCCTTGCAAGTGAGGATGGCCATGGGGTTAAGTTTAGGGTGCACCTGTCCTTTACTCTTTCCCCTTATTTTTGCCTGGAACTGAGACAAGAGCAGCCGTGAAGAGATATCCCACGCCCAAGGTAAGAGAAACCCAAGTAAGATGGTAGGTGTTGCAAGAGGACATCAGAGGGCAGACACACTGAAACCATACTCACAGAAAACTAGTCAATCTAATAACACTAGGACCATAGCCTTGTCTAACTCAATGAAACTAAGCCATGCCCGAGGGGCCACCCAAGACAGG
>SJYX01005802.1:686283-697301 GCA_006410675.1 Oreotragus oreotragus | reverse complement strand
ATGGCTTTTTCTGTGGTCATGTATGGATGTGAGAGTTGGACTGTGAAGAAGGCTGAGCACTGAAGTATTGATGCTTTTGAACTGTGGTGTTGGAGAAGACTCTTGAGAGTCCCTTGGACTGCAAGGAGATCCAACCAGTTCATCCTAAAGGAGATCAGTCCTGGGTGTTCTTTGGAAGGAATGATGCTAAAACTGAAACTCCAGTACTTTGGCCACCTCATGTGAAGAGTTGACTCATTGGAAAAGACTCTGATGCTGGGAGGGATTGGGGGCAGGAGGAGAAGGGGACGACCGAGGATGAGATGGCTGGATGGCATCATGGACTTGATGGACGTGAGTCTGAGTGAACTCCGGGAGTTGGTGATGGACAGGGAGGCCTGGCGTGCTGCGATTCATGGGGTCGCAAAGTGTCGGACACGACTGAGCGACTGGACTGAACTGAACTGAGACAAGAAACGAATGCAGAACAACAGCATCCATATTGTGACCAATATGGAGGTCACAGAGGAGGACGGTAGTCACTGATAAAGGCAGCAAAACAGAAAGCTGGTGGGGCTGGTACACTGTTGGCTCTGCTGGGTTGCTTCTCCTCCCCGTACTGTTACTTTTAGATGTCTTGTCACATGAGAAAGAGTATACTAGGTAGGCTGCTATAACAGGATAAACAAGTCATGAGAAGGTCTTTGTACAAACATGTATTACAAATAACAGGCTCTCTGGGAAAACTAGGATTGGACAGACCACTCAAAATCTGTGAAACCTACTAACTGTAGGAATAAGAAAATGATAAGAGAAGATCTGGGCAGCCAGTTCAATGTGGCTAGAGGCTCTATGGTGGTTATTAAAAATGCACAAAAATAAAAAAATTAAAAAGTTAAAAATAAAAATGCACAAAAATGTTGACGTGAAGTGACGGCTTGGAGGAACTGAGATAGCAGGTGAGAGAACCAGCACTTTGGAAGAATTTTGATCTGTCATCAGCTGAAGGCTGGGCAGGCCTGGTGTGTACCTTTCTGGGGAGACAGCTTTGGGATTGTGCATCTTTCAAATTTTATTAAAAGAGAAAAGAAAGGGATGCTGCCTGTGCATCAGATAGGCTGAGGGCTTCTTCATTTCCTCCTGCATCTCAGCTCCTCTTGCCTAGGAAAGATTGGTGTGAACAGAGTTCCCCATTATTCTGACATCATTTCCCTATTTAGCAGTTCGCCCAGAGGAGGAACTAGACCATTTACGTAAGTCACTGTCGTTCTGGTGTTCTCCGTGAGCAGTCCAACCTAATCCCTAGAGTTAGGATGTCATGCTCCTACCCCTCCCATTCCATTCTCTACACAATGCCCTAGTTGAGTTTCCTAAATAACACACTGGCTTCTTTACTCGGCAGCATAACACTTAGTGTGGCCCCATATCCCTTTATAAGCTGGCCTTGCTGTCTCCTCAGCCTCCTCTCCCTATAGTCCATGGCTGAGCTGTGTATTCCAGTCACACACAAACTGCCTTAGGCTCGTCTCTCTAGGCGTACACCATGCTGCCACTTGTGTTCTTGCCTGTGTATTCTGCTTTCCCTTGCCTGGAATATTGCTTGCCACTTGGCTTTCCCAAAGATCTGTTCATCTTCAAATCCCTAGTCAAGGTCACCTCCAGAACCCTTTCTCTGATATTTTCCTCTGAATAAACTGGGAGCCTCTGTTACCTTCTGATATTGCAGTGATTAAACAACATTCATGTTTGCCTGGCAAAAGTGGATGATCAATAAACCCTTCTTGAATTGAAGCGTCTGCCTCCAATGCGGGAGACCTGGGTTCAATCCCTGGGTCAGGAAGATCCCCTGGAGAATGACAACCCACTCCAGTATTCTTGCCTGGAGAATTCCCTGGACTGAGGAGCCTGGTGGGTTGCAGTCCACGTGGTCACAAAGAGTNGCGTCTGCCTCCAATGCGGGAGACCTGGGTTCAATCCCTGGGTCAGGAAGATCCCCTGGAGAATGACAACCCACTCCAGTATTCTTGCCTGGAGAATTCCCTGGACTGAGGAGCCTGGTGGGTTGCAGTCCACGTGGTCACAAAGAGTAGGACACGACTGACTTTACTTACTTACTTATTGGCCTGCCATTACTGTAAAGTGCTCCTCCATAGAATTAGACTTCCTAAATTATTGGGCTTCCCTGGTAGCTCAGATGGTAAAGCATCTGCCTGCAATGTGGGAGACCTGGGTTCGATTCCTGGGTCGGGAAGATCCCCTGGAGAAGGAAATGGCAATCCACTCCAGCACTCTTGCCTGGAAAACCCCATGGAAGGAGGAGCCTGATAGGCTACAGTCTATGGGGTCACAAAGAGTCGGACACGACTGAGCGACCTCACTTCACTCTCCTTGATAGGTCCAGAAAGAGGAAGGTTGTTAAAATACTGTTTTAGGAATTCCCATGGCATTCTAACAGCCTGGAGTGAATAGGACATTTGAAAAGAAATTATCCATTAGTACCATAACACAATGTACAAATATCAACTCTCAGGCAACTAATCCAGGCAAAATGCTGAAGCTTGCCCGGGCAAGAGAATAGTCCTAAAGAGAAAGAAAAGACTGAAGAATAAGCTTACACGATTGAAAAGAGTTGTCCTTATGTTTACATCTTAAATAAAAGACTAAAATGTATTAGGAAGTTACCTTGGAGATGCCATCTAAACAGAGACCTGCAAATGCTATCAGCATTCAAATATTAAAAGAAATGACACGTTATCCACCTTACTAATGAAGACCAGACGAATGGATGAAGTAGATGCAGAATCAACAAAACTGAGTTCTGGTCCTGGTCATCCACTAGTTAAGGGAACTTGAAAATGCAGTGCTATTAACCTTTTCACAGTATGCCTTTTACAAAATACCTCTCAATAAATATATACATAGAGCACACAACATCTAAGCTTTTATCAATTAGTATGGCATGAATAAAGCTCAATGGACCCCATTTTCTTCATCTATTAGACCAAGGCCCCTCTGAATAATAACCTTTCATGGCTCTATGTAATGCAACAACATCCACATACAAGTGTACATTTCATGGATATATACACACAAATCATATTTATTTTGATGTGCTTTTGACTTAGGTAGACTAAGAAAGTAGCTTGGAAATGTGGATTTCTTGTTCATGATGCCCATGTACTTTGCCAAGGCAGCAATGCCTAGACATTTAATACTCTTCCATGTCTCAGTTCCCATATCTAAAAATACAGTGATGACATTTTTCTCTGACCTCTACCTACCACAGGGAGCACAGAGAGGATGGGGATGACAATGTTCATTAAAGCCATGAACTTCTTGAAAGAAAGAACAAATATTCACTGCAGCTATCATGTTAGCAATCCTGACACTGCTCGGGGCTTTAAAAATCTGGTTTTATCAGGGATGAAGTTCCGTCTTGCCAAGATCCTATATAATACCATCAAGCAAACTAGTGCAACCAAAGCTGAAAGGCATAGTCAGTAACAGCAACTCATTTAGAGGACCTCTGCTCCCCTCACCCCAGCACTGAATCACCCACTTGAAAAATATTAGATCAATTTGGCCCTTATCCTAAGGAGTAGTTGATAAGAAATGGTCATGCCAAGAAAGTGTTAGAAAATATTTTCAGAAGAAAAAAAAAAAAAAAAACTTGGCAGAGGAAGTAAGTACACATATGGGTCCCTACTCTTAAATCCTAGCAGAGGCCCAGAAGCTAATCCATGACTACCTCCTTTGCTAGCTCTTCACTGCAGCCACTTGACCACCTTCCCACAAGAGTCATGATCTCCCCAGTTTGCATAACTATATCTTGATCTCTTCCAGAAAGGCTTGTTGTATGTATTTATTTTAGAGCTGCTATTGTCATTGGCAAAGTCCAGTGGGGTTCCCAGGAAAAATAGGACACAACCTAGGTGAGAAGATAAGGTATAATCTCTTTTTTTGTGTTTAGTTTCACTTGCCTATAGCAGGCCTTGCAGTTGACCTGTTGGATTAGAGCTCCCAGTGCAGAACTGCTGTGCCAGACACTTCAGCTTGGCGTGCAGAAGCACTGAGCACGACACTGCAATTCAAGATGAGGATGGCATGCCATTTGCAGAAATGCTGCACCGGAACTGCAAGAACTCCTCCCACCCTTCTATAGGAAAAAAATCCTATAAAAAAGCCCAGTTTATGGCCTTTCTGGGAAAGCCCATGCTATAGAGCAGGAGTTGGGGCCTCTCCATTCTTTTATCAAAGAATGAAGCTTTCCTTTGCTTCTGAAATGAACTCAGTCTTATTCTATCGACTTGAACAACACTGGGCAGAAGGACCTTTGTTGGGGACCAACTAGGGAGGATTCGTAACACTATTAGCAGTTTCTTATTAGTCATGGGAATTTTTAACAAGGTGAAAAAAAAAACCCCACAATTTCAAGTTTCAACTAAACTTGTGAAAATTCATTATTCAACTAAAAATGAGAAATATGGCAGAAGAGTCTTTTGCTAATAGGCAGGACAAAATGAGAGGGCAAATCCATTATTTGTATCTTGTTTCATTATTTGTTTGGTGAATGAGAGAGTGTCAATCCCTTTTCCAGTAAATACTTACTAAATGTCTACTCTGGATCAAGTATCATGCTTACCTTAAGGCTACAAATATTATTCCTATTCTCAATAAGAGTCTTTTGCTAATAGGCAGGACAAAATGAGAGGGCAAATCCATTATTTGTATCTTGTTTCATTATTTGTTTGGTGAATGAGAGAGTGTCAATCCCTTTTCCAGTAAATACTTACTAAATGTCTACTCTGGATCAAGTATCATGCTTACCTTAAGGCTACAAATATTATTCCTATTCTCAAATAGTCTGATAAAGAAAAGGGAGTAGAAGGAAGAACATTAATTAATTAAGCTCCTACACTGTACCAAGTGCTTTCCTTGTTGAATCCTCATAACAACCGATGAGAGAAGATAGATAAAACTGCCCTCATTTAATGAGAGAGAACTCAGGCTCAATCTGTCCAGAGTCACACAGCTGAGTAGATTGGTATTTGCATTCCTTTTTTTTTTTTTTTGTATTTATTTATTTTTTTACACGAACTCCCAAACATGAACCCCCCCCCCACCTCCCACCCCACATCATCCCTGCAGATCATCCCCATACACCAGCCCCAAGCATCCTGCATCCTGCATTGAACATAGACTGGCAATTAATTCCAAAATCTTTTTTAGAATTTCTTTAGAAAGCAGAAAAAAAAAAAAAAAAAAGACAGGAAACCATCCATTATCCTACCACCACGATTAAAAAAAAAAAAAAAAAAAAAACTGTTAATGTTTTGGAGAATTTCCTTCCATTTTTTTTTCTCCAAGTAGGTTAATTTTTGAAATTTAAAAATATGCTTCACAGTTGTAATCAAAGTGTGTGATATTGCATTTCATTGGAACTATGACACCACTGACTGTGAAATGCTCCATTATTCTATACAGCACCAGAAAGAAAAATCACTGCCAATTACATGATGCCACTGACTGAGATATATTCAGATTTTAGCAGTGTTAAAATATGAAGGTAAAAACTGCGTGTCTTAGAATCGATGACCTATTCTGTATTCCACAAAGCCAGAACTTCGGTTGTTTGCCCTCCACCCACAGATGAGGGTGGCTTCAGAGCACCTGGATCTCCCGCACATGAGAAGAGCTCCTTGTCAGGGTTGGGAACCCCCCTCGGAAAGCAGGTGTTTGCCTTTTTCACACATTCATTTTTTTACACATAGTACGCACTCATGGAATATTTCTTGATTGAGTAAACATAACTAAAGCTTGAGAAGAAACTTACTGACAGAAGAAGGTAAAAAATAATACCAGAGGCCCAGGTTTTGTTGAGGATAGGGGGTCTGTGTGACCACTGCTGTCAGGTAGAGGGGAGAGGCAATGGATTTCTTATCCATGCTGAGCTCCACAGTGCTGCTTTGTTCTGCCCTCTTGGAAGGTTATTCACACTTTTCCATACACAGCCTGAATACTGATTTAGATTTGGGGGGAATATCACCCATTAATTACAAGTAATAACTCATAGAAAGCAAATTCAGGAATCAGCGTGAGACAGATAGAGAATTGACTCATGTTTTTCTCAGGTGCTGAAACTCTCAGTTTAAATATACAGTATCACTTCTGCTTAAACAGAATGTGTATCTGTCCCTAGGAATTAAAAGGCCATGTATATTTTGAGTCTGTGTGATTTAACAACTCAACTTTCTATGGCTGTTTGCTAAGATATCTGCCTGAGTCAGCAAAACTGGCTCACGTAAAGAAGAGAAATTAAGCTAAACTTAGTTCTCCATGCATGTTCTAGGTTAAACACATTTTGAAAGCAATCATGACTTCTCTTGCCTTCTTCCCTCTTCTTCCATGAATCTATCCAGTACTTAATGTATCTTTACAGCATGTGAAGAACTGTGCTAAATTCTCAAAAAGGAAGACCAATGGGTCAGAAAATTCTGACTTTAGAAAGAAGTTTACACATTACCAATGAAGACAAGTTTTACTCACAGAGAAGTAAATTACAAGTGAGAGAACGCATATGTCGTATAGGAAGTACAAGTGATATGCAGCCAGTTTAGAGCCAAGAGAGATTATGTCCAGCAAGGAGATCAGAAAAGGCTTCAGAGAGAAGGGTCATTTCATCTGGGTCCTGAAGGATGGAGAGGATCTGGGCATATGGGAACGGGGGCAAAGACCTGTGAGAGGAGAGGCAGGCACGGGCCAAAGAACCCCTGCCGTTGCCTTTTACACCGTTTATTGTCTAAGAAACAACATGCTGTTGCTAGGACCTGTCCACAAGGTGTTAAAAGCCCTGGGTCAAGGAATGGATCATTACCTTGGGCTGATCGCTTGTGGGTATCCTAAGTCATACCATCTTAGGGCCAAAGCCAGGGAGATGTTACAAGATTTCATGCTGATAAAGTGTGAAATTGTAGGGGAAAGTCATGAAAGCTAAAGCCTGGTGTTATACAACAGGACAGCTGAAATCTACAACAGGCAACTAAGACACTTAATTAAAAGCAACAGCACAGAATCACTTTTCAAAACTCAGGAGACTGACAGTTACTTGCTTACCATGGACATGGATTCCATTTGGTTGAAAAGAGCTTGTTTCTGGCTGATAAGACTTCAGGTGTGATCCTGGGGGCTGCTGGGTATGGGGAGGCTGTGTTCTCTGCATTATTGAAGAAGGAGCTGGAACTCTCCGGGGGCTAATGTGGTGAGGAGATGGAGCAGAAGGTGCAAACCTGAGAAAACAATTATAAAAGGAAACATGAGAGATGTAAAATAGCAGGAGCAAAGACAAAGTCTTCAAAGCCAAATTCTAATTCCCTATTCTGACTGTATAAGAGCGTGACAAAAAGCCTTTAAAAAAAATCTTAAGACTTTTCTCTCCCATTTTTCAACCACTGAATTCTCAATTGAGATACTGAGGGAATAAAAGAGATCAACAAAGGGAAAATCCAGTCACAGTCTGAGTTTGTCAAGCTTCTTAAAATGCATTTCAAATACTCTGGGCTTGGTGAAATTCAAAGCACATCTTTTGTCAGACCCCCCNGGAGCAAAGACAAAGTCTTCAAAGCCAAATTCTAATTCCCTATTCTGACTGTATAAGAGCGTGACAAAAAGCCTTTAAAAAAAATCTTAAGACTTTTCTCTCCCATTTTTCAACCACTGAATTCTCAGTTGAGATACTGAGGGAATAAAAGAGATCAACAAAGGGAAAATCCAGTCACAGTCTGAGTTTGTCAAGCTTCTTAAAATGCATTTCAAATACTCTGGGCTTGGTGAAATTCAAAGCACATCTTTTGTCAGACCCCCCCTTTCCACTAATTTTTAGACCTGTTTGCATTTTAGGGGAAATTTGTTTCGTATACTTCTGATTCATTTACACTTAGCTCATGAACATTTTGTTTATGACTTTATTAAAGCTTCTTTAGTCCTATTCTCTTTAGACAATATATTTTATTTTGTCAAGTATAAATTAACTTACACCTCAAAGGTCAACTGTGGTTTGAAATCCAGAACTCAGAGATCTGCATAGGTTCTCTGTTTGGCAAAGAACATTGCCCAAGGTGTAACAGGAACATGATTTGGGACATTTTTGCAGTCAGACATGCCCATCTCAGTAAGATTACTGGTAGTTTCTGAGGCAGAACATACAGGTGTTTAAATAAAGTGATATTATCATCTAACCTGAGATATAAAATGATAACTATCCATTGATGTTCTAATTGTAAGGGAAATGGCAGGATTTGACTCACTAGGTTTAAAATGACACCTTATACTGTCTAACATTGGAGTTTCCTTGAAGTGTACTTGTATGAACAATGTTAAAGCTGAGCAATGACCACAGGCTATCAAAATTGTCAGGCAGAGAAGGGAGTCAGCCTTTGGACAAGTTGCTGGCATTCAAAATAAAGTTAACTTTCCTTTTCCAACGCCCCCTCCCCTGGAAAAAAAAACCCAATACTTGATTTGCCAGTTCAGTAGGTGGCTGGCACAAGTGTGATAGAGAAAGAAGCAGGGACTCTGTCAGTGCAGTGAAAGAAAGCACCACGATAATGAGCAGGGAAACTGTGTTAGCAGTGAGGTATTTGATTGTCCTCCAAAAACTCAGGAGGTTGAAAAACTTCAACAGGCTGTTTCTGTGTAGAAAGGCAGGCTTTGTTTTATGACAATGTGTAGATGTCACCATATGTATACATCACTTATTTCACAGAAACAGGTCACTTAATCTTCCTGGGCTTTTTGTGTAGGGCTGTTGATGAATCAAAGGGAGGATGTTTTGAACCACAGTAGTTAACAAGGTAGAGTTTCTACATTTGTATTGCTGCAGTAAGAAATCATGGGATGAAATCCCATTTCTCCCTGCATTCCCCTTTTTGAGGTCTGATGAGACAATGCAGGAAGATGACATAGGAACCAAGAAGAGAGGATTTGGAATAGTTAAGGAGAAGAGAAGTCAGAGGCTGCTTAAAGAAACTTGCTGGGTTCGGATGCCTACTTAATCAAGAACATGTATCTTCCCTCTGCTGGAAGAGAACAGTAACTCAGTGTTCTGTGCCTGATAAATATATATTTTCCAAGCACCTCATCTTAACTGGAATTAGTCTGAAAAGAGTGCTGAGTGGCCCGTTGCTCTGAGAAAAAACAGAGCAAGCTAACCCTGACACTGTCCCCATAACTTCTATTAAAAACTTGCATGCCAAGATTCCCCATATAGAGACTGTTTTCTTGGGGAACATGTCCTCAGTGTTTCTCACAGGCCGCCCTCAAGCTGTGGGGAGAAAAGAGGAATTGTGAGACCACAGACTTTGGGGCTAGAAGGAGTTCACACCACCAACCAACACCAGAATCCTGTGAGCAGATCGCTAGGGAGGGAGAGAAAGGGGTGGATTTGAGTTAGAAGGAAACCTACATCATTGCTAATTTGTTTTTGGCGGGGNGGAATTGTGAGACCACAGACTTTGGGGCTAGAAGGAGTTCACACCACCAACCAACACCAGAATCCTGTGAGCAGATCGCTAGGGAGGGAGAGAAAGGGGTGGATTTGAGTTAGAAGGAAACCTACATCATTGCTAATTTGTTTTTGGCGGGGGTGGGGGGAGGGGAGAAGCAAGATTCTTTGGCTTCTTAATTGTATTTCTTTGTTTGGGAATAAAAGACGCAACACACTCTCGGTGGGGTGTCAGTGTCCTCCCCTGGTACTTCTGCCTGCTAAGGACTGAGAGAGCAGAGACGTATAGATGGGGCAGGTTACAGTGTTTACAAGTGTGATCTTAGTACCAACAGCTTGAAGGAGGACACTAACCTTATTCCACAACTCCCTCCTCCACAGCACAATAAATCTAACCTGTAAATAAAAGTTTGATTAATAAAGAGTAGAAAATGTGTATGGGGAAGGGGAAAGAGGCAAAGACTGTCAGCAATGCAAAACTTTATGTTTTTGTAACTTGCGATGATGTGACTAGCTAGCATGAATTATGATTACGAGTTATAAAAAAGTAGCATAGAGAACCAACTAAAAGAAGAGTTCACCTGAGCATATTAGGAGTCATCTAGAATGTTAATTGCATACAACAGACCTCTGTATCTATATTTAGATTATATATCTATACATCTCTCCAGAAAAGAATAGACTTACATGCTAATTACGAATCATTCTTATCTATTCAGTCACACAAGTTTCACACTCAGCCATGCTCTCTTGACTACCGCATATTACTTACTATAAAAGTAATGTTGAACAAAGGAAAAAAAAATGTGAAAGTACATACACAACAAGATTTTAGCATAGAAACCTGGGGGAAATAAAATAATACTGAGCCCTCAGCTGACCTTACATTTTGTTTTTTGCTACTTCAGGCTGGGTTTTACTCCATGTTATTAAAATAAATAAGATTATATGGCATAAAGTTAATATAATTTCAAAATCTAGTATGATACTCTGTATAACACATTAATAAAAACTTAAATATATACCATTCTAAATGAAATAAATGCACACCTAAAGTAGTCTTTGCTTTTAAAAGAAAAGTATTAGTACAGAAATTCTAACTTTTACATACATAGAGGAGAAATGAAATGCAACGAGATGTGATCGTGATAATCCAGACAATTGTTAGGATCAAAGAAATAAATAAGAATTTAGCCCTAAAAAGTCCACTGTAAGAAATGACTGCATAAATATGACAGACTTTCTAGTACACAGAATCAATTTTATTATTGCCTAAAAAACACAACATAGTATTTTATTGAAAAATCTTACAATCTATTAACTTAAACTTAGTTTTTATAAATTTGCTTACTCGTTAACTAGCTCACAGAAATAAAAATGACAAATAAGAATCAGGTATGAGAGGGCAGGAGAGAAGCAGAAGAGAAAGCTCTATGGTACAAAGCAAGGCCCTGGGAGCAACCAAAAGCAGTCACTAACTTACAGCAAGAGAGATGCCAGGAATGCTATTTAAAAAGAAGAAGAAAAAAAAAAAAACCCT
>SJYX01005802.1:584680-682294 GCA_006410675.1 Oreotragus oreotragus | reverse complement strand
CCCTGGGATTTCTTTGGAAGGAATGATGCTAAAGCTGAAACTCCAGTACTTTGGCCACCTCATGAGAAGAGTTGACTCATAGGAAAAGACCCTGATGCTGGCAGGGATTGGGGGCAGGAGGAGAAGGGGACAACAGAGGATGAGATGGCTGGATGGCATCACTGACTCGATGGACGTGAGTCTGAGTGAACTCTGGCAGATGGTGATGGACAGGGAGGCCTGGCGTGCTGCGATTCATGGGGTCGCAGAGAGTCGGACACGACTGAGCGACTGAACTGACTGAACTGATGCTCCTTCCCTTCTGCAGCCTACACCCCCTCTCTGTTCACACTGAGCTTCCCCACTTTGCAGTAAGGTGAGCCAGAAGTAAGGAGCTCTCCTGTACATGCAGTACTCAATCTTAGATTGTTTCATAGAACAATAGGCCCCAACTGAAACATGTAGAACTGGTGAAATTCATGTGCAGAGAAATTGCAAATGGCAGACAAAGCAGATGGATGTCATAGAAGACAGATGGATGAGAAGTCAGATCCCGTAGGCTTGGAGTGTAGCTCTACCCCTTACTATAATAGCTAGCTAATCTTGAATAAATTCCTGACTTCTCTCAGCCTCAATTTCAAGTGCAAAATACTCTCAGCTCTTACTGGGGGGTCATAAAATCTGAGATAACATATTTATTTATTCATTCATGAGGTATTTATTGAGCACCAACTAAGTTCTTCGGGTGCACTGAGTGAGTGAAATTCATATGGTTGTGTCTGACTCTTTGTGACCCCATGAACTATATAGTCCATAGAATTCCCCAGGCCAGAATACTGGGGTGGGTAGCCTTTCTCTTCTCCAGGGATCTTCCCAACCCAGCGATCGAACCCAGGTCTTCCACAGTGCAGGTGGATTCTTCACCAGCTGAGCCACAAGGGAAGCACAAGAATACGGGAGTGGGCAGCCTACCCCTTCTCCAGCAGATCTTCCCAACCCAGGAAGTGAACTAGGTTCTCCTGCATTGCAGGTGGATTCCTTACCAACTGAACTCTCAGGGAAGCTGCACTAGAGATACAGTTACTAACAACACTGAGTTTAGGGAACCTCTGCTGTGGTGAGAGGAGACAGGCAATGAACAAGTTTAAATCCACATGCTGTGTATTGAGCTAGAAGAAAGAAGTACTGCAGAGAAAAACAAAGAATGGAAGGTGAGGGATGGGAGGGTAACTATGAACAGTTTTACATTAGGTATCAAAGTCCTGACTATTTGACACGTTTTGGATGATCAGTACATGTTTATGGAATGACTTCTCTGAACAGATGGGTACATTTAAGGTATCTCTGATTTAAAATATACCCAATGCTTAAAAGCTGTCTAACACAATAGCATTGTGTTAGAATATCTATTAAGCTCAAAAAACAAAAAACAAAATACAAAAAACCTTAGGATTCTTTTCTCCCTTGACTATTTCAGTATGGAAAGAGGCTCAAAGAAAATGAGGCATTTACTCATCTGGTTAATTTTCTAGTTCTAGGCACACTTAGTTGTGGTTTTCTGGCTTTTCCAACAAGTTATTCTGAGCTCACAAATCCATACAACCATAGGATATTTGAGGTGAAGGACACTGGTGCACCATCGTATCTGGCCCAGAGACATGCAATGGTTTGCCAAAGTCACGCAGTTAGTTCTCCAGATACCACTTTATCCCAATAAGGTGAGACGTTTTCTAATGGAGAGGCAAAGCAAAGCAGAGAGACGAGTTGAGGGAGCAAGAAAGAGGACTCCTGCGGGCCTCTGAGGTTTTGTTCCTCACCGCCAGGTGATGAGGATGGGCAGGGGGTGGGCATCAGCAAGCTACTGCCTTTAAGAAATCTGACTATGTGTTTCCCAGTTTGCTTTGGTGAAGTTGCTCGGTTCTAAAATGGGGTTCTTTGTGCCCAAGCCAGGCTTATACCTTTAGTCTTTCCAACTGGATAGCTCCTTTCAGTTACACTCTTCCTTATGTATAAATCCAAAATATTTCTATGTGTCATTAACAATTGTGTTTCTTCAAACAAATTTTATTAATAGGCTGTGTTGCACATCAAGCACGTGTCATAAACATGCCTCACTTTTCTTCATTTGTATTGTATATGCAAGCAGTGCTGGCAAGCGATGTGGGACTGTGTGTTTTAGCACTGCTTTGGGGGTTAACACTTTGAAAAGAGGTGTTTACATGATCAACTAGATTAATATGTGCTTGGATAGTTCGCCCCCTCCCCACCTTTTTTCTTCCATGAGGGTTATAGACCTCCCAAAGAATAAAGAATGCATCGGAACAGCTAGTTTCATTGTATTCACATGAAAAATATTATTGATTTGCTGCCAGGGTGTAGAAATAATGAAAAGAAACTGGTCTATGGTAGATTTGGGGAGGTATTCTTTATTCCCCCAAAGAATTGTGGGACATCATCTGTAGTGGTTTTAAAATTCATCTGTGAAAACTAATCAATGAAAAATGGCTTTAGCAGTTGGCTGACTGCAGAAGGGGAAAAAAGGAATCCTTTTCAAAACCTAAAATGAAAAGCACAGTTTTAAGGATTTCACATCTGATTTAACATCTAAACCTCCCCCCCTCCAATGATAATACCCCACTTTGTATAGCCAGACAGCGCTCCATTTTAGTAGACTTTAGTGGTCTTTATAACAATTTATGAATCACTTCATGAATTCCTGGCTGACTCATCTGGGTGACTATAGTATCTACTTATACTTCCCTTCTGTCTCACAAAAGAGACACTTGGACTCAGTTCAATCCAGATTTGTCCTCGAATGAATCACAGCACGTTACTGGGGGAACTGCAAATTGAATTCTGCTTCTGAGACAATCAAGACTAGTTTTTAGAAATGAAGAAACGGCCTTGGGGAAGTGTGGGTAATTGCAACACTGTCCATCTGGGCAGGACCAAAGCAGCCCAAAAGCTGTATGTTCATCTGAGGACTTGGTTCCAAACTACTCAAAGAGCTGAATCCATCCCCTGGAAGGGCTCAGTGTTCTTCTCCTTACAAGAGTCTGGGTCAATATTAACTGCAAATAATTTATCAAGTGGGATGAGTTTAAGGCTAAAAAATAACTGCCTGCGTCTCCACAAAGCATGACAAAATGAGGGCTGCGAAGTTGGCTATAGGTGAAATGATCATCGAGGTCTTTTAAAGAGGCCACATATATATTATAATGACTATTTGTGGGAAATATAAAGGAAGGAGTGTTCTGGAGGAATGCTTCTCCACTTGGGTTTATGGAGTAAGTTATAAGTCAAGAAAACAAAGTATTCAATGCCCAAGGCAGAGAAGAGTATTTTTTCTTGTGCACAGCACAACAGAGTCTATGGCATCACACTATTACTCCCTTGTGGAAATGCAAAGCGAGGGGGAACGGACATTCAGGCTATGTTATAGAAATGAATTATGCAGGATGCATTTAACCAAGAGGCAGGCTTTTTGGAATATCTTGACTGCAGAATTGGCTGTGACTCTGTTGTTTGTCTTATTTCAGAATCTGATGTGAAGGGGAAAAAGGAAAGAAAAGTCTGATTCTGCCAAATCCTCTTTACAAAAAGGTGCCAACCAGAAGAATATTTATCCAGAGTGGTCTTAGACATTTCATGTCAAAAATATTGCTATGGAAAAAAGTTCTGTAATGATGTCATCCCGGCTCTGAGGAGGTCAAAACAAAGGGATTAACTCATGGTCCTGTGGCTAAGGAAAGGCTTTCTCTTGTTCAGCAGAGTGTTAGGCACAGAGTTCAGTCTGCCTTGCAACAGAATACACTGGATGAGAGAAAAACATTCAGAAGAGAGAGTAATGAGAATGCCAGATGAGAAAAGAGAGAAAAAGTGTTATTTTTGTCCAAATAGGAGAAAGCAAGGTAGAGAGGTAGATTAAAAAATGGCTTTTTCTGGGCCTTCCTCATGGTCTCAAACTGCAAACACAAGTCTCTTGACGACATCAGGACTTTTAGAACTGACATCCAATGCAGTACTCTGGCCAAGTACAGCTGGGTGCCTTTGAAAGCCACTGCTAAATGAGATCTCAGAAGTCAATATAATCCCTAAATTTGAAAAGAAACTAGCTGGATGGTGGTTTGGAGAAGGCAATGGCACCCCACTTCAGTACTTTTGCCTGGAAAATCCCATGTATGGAGGAGCCTGGTAGGCTGCAGCCCATGGGGTCGCTAGGAGTCAGACACAACTCAGTGACTTCACTTTCACTTTTCTCTTTCATGCATTGGGGAAGGAAATGGCAACCCACTCCAGTATCCTTGCCTGGAGAATCGCAGGGATGGCGGAGCCTGGTGGGCTGCCGTCTATGGGGTCGCACAGAGTCGGGCANCAACACATGCACACACATGTCAAATGAACATGATCTGAATATTCTTCCCAAAGGAGAAAGATTTCTTTTTAACTCCAAAGGAGGTGAATTAATTTTTTTGATGATAAAATATAGAATTTTAATGCTGAGTATAAATTGCAGAGATTTATAATTTTCCTCCCATGGAACATTTCATTCCCCCATCATGTCAAGACAAGATATCATCACTCTCATTCATTCTGAGTGACAGCAGTTTTCCAGAGCCAGAAGACAGAATGTCTGATGTCTTTCTAGGTCCAGCTCTGTCCCCCAGTTGCTGATCTGCAGTTGACATTTCACAGATTTCATTTGACATAGTTTACCAATCTCTTTGACTTTTATACTTCTTTTAAACAATAGAAAATTGTCACTTAAAAATGCACACCACAGACTAGAATTTAAAAAATAAAAATCACTGCTTATCAGAAGCAGATCACACAATAGCAGTCGAGAGAACTGTCAACTGTTTCCACTCATTTAGTGGAGGAGTTTATATAACCTTAGCATGAGCCATGTTTCAATGGTTTGGGGGCAGGGGAAACAACCTTAGAAAGGTTTCTGCAAATATTTATCTATACACCTTGGAAACTGATTATTTGGGGATATGTACTTGGTTATGCTCCTTCCTTATTTAACTTATATGCAGAGTACATCATGAGAAACGCTGGGCTGGAAGAAGCANTGGGGCAGGAGGAGAAGGCGACAACAGAGGATGAGATGGCTGGATGGCATCACTAATTTGATGGACATGAGTTTGGGTCAACTCTGGGAGATGGTGATGGACAGGGAGGCCTGGTGTGCTGCGATTCATGGGCTCACAAAGAGTTGGACATGACTGAGCGACTGAGCTGAACTGAACTGAACCTTTCTCTAACTGTGAATTTTTTCATATATGATGTTTCTTATAATTCATTTCTATAGCCAATTATTGAGTCTCATCTTCAAGAGAAGGTATTAAAAGTTCATTTGTGGTTACGACAGTAGTAACCTGGCCTTCTTCAGGTAAAGAAAAAAGCGCATATAAACAGCACATGTTATTACTGACCAAACCACCGCCTTGCTGCTGCTGCTGCTGCTAAGTCGCTTCAGCCGTGCCCGACTCTGTGCGACCCCATAGACGGCAGCCCACCAGGCTCCGCCATCCCTGCGATTCTCCAGGCAAGGATACTGGAGTGGGTTGCCATTTCCTTCCCCAATGCATGAAAGAGAAAAGTGAAAGTGAAGTCACTGAGTTGTGTCTGACTCCTAGCGACCCCATGGGCTGCAGCCTACCAGGCTCCTCCATACATGGGATTTTCCAGGCAAAAGTACTGAAGTGGGGTGCCATTGCCTTCTCCAAACCACCATCCAGCTAGTTTCTTTTCAAATTTAGGGATTATATTGACTTCTGAGATCTCATTTAGCAGTGGCTTTCAAAGGCACCCAGCTGTACTTGGCCAGAGTACTGCATTGGATGTCAGTTCTAAAAGTCCTGATGTCGTCAAGAGACTTGTGTTTGCAGTTTGAGACCATGAGGAAGGCCCAGAAAAAGCCATTTTTTAATCTACCTCTCTACCTTGCTTTCTCCTATTTGGACAAAAATAACACTTTTTCTCTCTTTTCTCATCTGGCATTCTCATTACTCTCTCTTCTGAATGTTTTTCTCTCATCCAGTGTATTCTGTTGCAAGGCAGACTGAACTCTGTGCCTAACACTCTGCTGAACAAGAGAAAGCCTTTCCTTAGCCACAGGACCATGAGTTAATCCCTTTGTTTTGACCTCCTCAGAGCCGGGATGACATCATTACAGAACTTTTTTCCATAGCAATATTTTTGACATGAAATGTCTAAGACCACTCTGGATAAATATTCTTCTGGTTGGCACCTTTTTGTAAAGAGGATTTGGCAGAATCAGACTTTTCTTTCCTTTTTCCCCTTCACATCAGATTCTGAAATAAGACAAACAACAGAGTCACAGCCAATTCTGCAGTCAAGATATTCTAAAAAGCCTGCCTCTTGGTTAAATGCATCCTGCATAATTCATTTCTATAACATAGCCTGAATGTCCGTTCCCCCTCGCTTTGCATTTCCACAAGGGAGTAATAGTGTGATGCCATAGACTCTGTTGTGCTGTGCACAAGAAAAAATACTCTTCTCTGCCTTGGGCATTGAATACTTTGTTTTCTTGACTTATAACTTACTCCATAAACCCAAGTGGAGAAGCATTCCTCCAGAACACTCCTTCCTTTATATTTCCCACAAATAGTCATTATAATATATATGTGGCCTCTTTAAAAGACCTCGATGATCATTTCACCTATAGCCAACTTCGCAGCCCTCATTTTGTCATGCTTTGTGGAGACGCAGGCAGTTATTTTTTAGCCTTAAACTCATCCCACTTGATAAATTATTTGCAGTTAATATTGACCCAGACTCTTGTAAGGAGAAGAACACTGAGCCCTTCCAGGGGATGGATTCAGCTCTTTGAGTAGTTTGGAACCAAGTCCTCAGATGAACATACAGCTTTTGGGCTGCTTTGGTCCTGCCCAGATGGACAGTGTTGCAATTACCCACACTTCCCCAAGGCCGTTTCTTCATTTCTAAAAACTAGTCTTGATTGTCTCAGAAGCAGAATTCAATTTGCAGTTCCCCCAGTAACGTGCTGTGATTCATTCGAGGACAAATCTGGATTGAACTGAGTCCAAGTGTCTCTTTTGTGAGACAGAAGGGAAGTATAAGTAGATACTATAGTCACCCAGATGAGTCAGCCAGGAATTCATGAAGTGATTCATAAATTGTTATAAAGACCACTAAAGTCTACTAAAATGGAGCGCTGTCTGGCTATACAAAGTGGGGTATTATCATTGGGGGGGGAGGTTTAGATGTTAAATCAGATGTGAAATCCTTAAAACTGTGCTTTTCATTTTAGGTTTTGAAAAGGATTCCTTTTTTCCCCTTCTGCAGTCAGCCAACTGCTAAAGCCATTTTTCATTGATTAGTTTTCACAGATGAATTTTAAAACCACTACAGATGATGTCCCACAATTCTTTGGGGGAATAAAGAATACCTCCCCAAATCTACCATAGACCAGTTTCTTTTCATTATTTCTACACCCTGGCAGCAAATCAATAATATTTTTCATGTGAATACAATGAAACTAGCTGTTCCGATGCATTCTTTATTCTTTGGGAGGTCTATAACCCTCATGGAAGAAAAAAGGTGGGGAGGGGGCAAACTATCCAAGCACATATTAATCTAGTTGATCATGTAAACACCTCTTTTCAAAGTGTTAACCCCCAAAGCAGTGCTAAAACACACAGTCCCACATCGCTTGCCAGCACTGCTTGCATATACAATACAAATGAAGAAAAGTGAGGCATGTTTATGACACGTGCTTGATGTGCAACACAGCCTATTAATAAAATTTGTTTGAAGAAACACAATTGTTAATGACACATAGAAATATTTTGGATTTATACATAAGGAAGAGTGTAACTGAAAGGAGCTATCCAGTTGGAAAGACTAAAGGTATAAGCCTGGCTTGGGCACAAAGAACCCCATTTTAGAACCGAGCAACTTCACCAAAGCAAACTGGGAAACACATAGTCAGATTTCTTAAAGGCAGTAGCTTGCTGATGCCCACCCCCTGCCCATCCTCATCACCTGGCGGTGAGGAACAAAACCTCAGAGGCCCGCAGGAGTCCTCTTTCTTGCTCCCTCAACTCGTCTCTCTGCTTTGCTTTGCCTCTCCATTAGAAAACGTCTCACCTTATTGGGATAAAGTGGTATCTGGAGAACTAACTGCGTGACTTTGGCAAACCATTGCATGTCTCTGGGCCAGATACGATGGTGCACCAGTGTCCTTCACCTCAAATATCCTATGGTTGTATGGATTTGTGAGCTCAGAATAACTTGTTGGAAAAGCCAGAAAACCACAACTAAGTGTGCCTAGAACTAGAAAATTAACCAGATGAGTAAATGCCTCATTTTCTTTGAGCCTCTTTCCATACTGAAATAGTCAAGGGAGAAAAGAATCCTAAGGTTTTTTGTATTTTGTTTTTTGTTTTTTTGAGCTTAATAGATATTCTAACACAATGCTATTGTGTTAGACAGCTTTTAAGCATTGGGTATATTTTAAATCAGAGATACCTTAAATGTACCCATCTGTTCAGAGAAGTCATTCCATAAACATGTATTGATCATCCAAAACGTGTCAAATAGTCAGGACTTTGATACCTAATGTAAAACTGTTCATAGTTACCCTCCCATCCCTCACCTTCCATTCTTTGTTTTTCTCTGCAGTACTTCTTTCTTCTAGCTCAATACACAGCTTGTGGATTTAAACTTGTTCATTGCCTGTCTCCTCTCACCACAGCAGAGGTTCCCTAAACTCAGTGTTGTTAGTTACTGTATCTCTAGTGCACCTTCCCTGAGAGTTCAATTGGTAAGGAATCCACCTGCAATGCAGGAGAACCCAGTTCAATTCCTGGGTTGGGAAGATCTGCTGGAGAAGGGGTAGGCTGCCCACTCCCGTATTCTTGTGCTTCCCTTGTGGCTCAGCTGGTGAAGAACCCACCTGCACTGTGGAAGACCTGGGTTCGATCGCTGGATTGGGAAGATCCCTGGAGAAGAGAAAGGCTACCCACCCCAGTATTCTGGCCTAGGGAATTCTATGGACTATATAGTTCATGGGGTCACAAAGAGTCAGACACAACCATATGAATTTCACTCACTCAGTGCACCCGAAGAACTTAGTTGGTGCTCAATAAATACCTCATGAATGAATAAATAAATATGTTATCTCAGATTTTATGACCCCCCAGTAAGAACTGAGAGTATTTTGCACTTGAAATTGAGGCTGAGAGAAGTCAGGAATTTATTCAAGATTAGCTAGCTATTATAGTAAGGGGTAGAGCTACACTCCAAGCCTACGGGATCTGACTTCTCATCCATCTGTCTTCTATGACATCCATCTGCTTTGTCTGCCATTTGCAATTTCTCTGCACATGAATTTCACCAGTTCTACATGTTTCAGTTGGGGCCTATTGTTCTATGAAACAATCTAAGATTGAGTACTGCATGTACAGGAGAGCTCCTTACTTCTGGCTCACCTTACTGCAAAGTGGGGAAGCTCAGTGTGAACAGAGAGGGGGTGATTTCCTACTGACATCTGTGTTCCCACCATTCTTGGAATAAAGTCCAAGCTCCTTTTCTAGTGTGAAGGGCAGCAGGAATCCTGAACAGATGACTAATGCTTTCCCATCTCCACATTCTTCTCTGTGTGACTTCATGGCAAACCAGGAGATGCTGATATGAGCTTCTGTGTTACTCCACCAAACAAATAGCTTGATTTGTGGTTCAAATATTCATTCACATCAGACTGTTTTCCATGGATTTTAAATTTTGAAATGCACTATTTCCTTGTTTTCAAATTAATTATAAACACACACCACAAACTATCTATTAGAAAGTCTATAAAAAGAATTATAATTTTTAAGTGCCAGCGGAGTTTTTTTCACCTCTGAATGCCAAATCAGCCATCTTTGTTTTGTTCCTGCATTCCAAACAGATCCACTTCATGTGAAGCCCGAGATGGTGTTTTTTTAGTCCCCTTGGATTTTCAATCAGGAAAGTGAGTCATGACAGTAACAAGGAAGGCTTGAGGTAAAATAGAATTCTTTTTCTTGAAATCTCTACTTGAGTATATTAGCATGAAGCAACATGGAGTTCACTAAGCCATTAGAGTATTCAGATGTATGTAATGTGTTTTCATATGCTTTCTCTGAAAGAGCAAGTTATGTAGAGCCAGAATTCCTAAACCAAAAGCCCACAAGCCATTCTAGCCCAAGTCAAGATATCCACATTACAAAGTACCTCATCTTTGATATAGAAAAGGCTGGAAAGGAAATCCTCTGCTTAGTGTTGTAACAGTGTGATCTGGAAATCAACATCATCTTTTCCCCTCTCAGGTGGAAACATTGGAGAAACTGGCTGCTGAGAAACTGTGTATGTTTTTGTAGGTGAAGGATGTTTGTTCATTAGTGGTGAGGAGTCTTATTGAGGAGAAGAGAAACCAAGAGACAAAGTTCTTTGGGTTAGTCTTTTTTGGCTAGTCTTTGGGTTAACCTCCTTTTCTGAGAAATAGTCTTTAGCTGCTTTTCTGTTTAGTTGCAAGGAGAAAAACTTTTCTCTGTTTTAATCATCTTCCTCGGAGTAAATGGCTGAAACCATTCTCTTAAATAAGATATTCTCCCCTCAGAAACAGAAATTGGCTTCTGGACAAATACTCAGCTGGCCATTCACACCAGTTTGGCAAAGGTATCTACCTGGACACAAGAACTGACACTAAGTTGGGAACCACGTCTATGGAACCAATAGTCTCAATAGAGTATTTCTTCAACTGCAACAGCCAATGTTTATTATTATTGCATAGTACTGGATGAGGTGCTGTAAATGCAAAATGATAGCATTTTGAGGATTTAATGCTCTTTCCATCTATAAGAACCAAGAACCTGTCTCTGCACATGCTAAGTTGCTTCAGTAGCGTCCAACTTTTTGCGACCCTATGGACCATAGCCTGCCAGTCTCCTCTGTGCATGAGATTCTCTAAGCTAGAATACTGGAGTGGATTGCCATGCCCTCCTCCAGGGAATCTTCCTGACCCAGGGATTGAACTTGTGTCTCTCACATCTGCATTGGCAGGTGGGTTCTTTACTACTAGTGCCACTTGGGAAGCCCTAACCTTTCTCTAGAGATCAAGTTGCCAACATCTGCTGGATCATTGAAAAAGCTAGAGAGTTCCAGAAAAACATCTATTTCTGCTTGATGGACTATGCCAAAGCCTTTGACCGTATGGATCACAATAAACTGTGGAAAATTCTGAAAGAGATGAGAATATCAGACCACCTGACCTGCCTCTTGAGAAACCTGTATGCAGGTCAGGAAGCAACAGTGAGAACTGGACATGGAACAACAGACTGGTTCCAAATAGGAAAAGGACTACGTCTGTCTCTTATACACATCTAGATGTGTATAAGAGACAGGCCAGAGGATGTNAAGAGATGAGAATACCAGACCACCTGACCTGCCTTTTGAGAAACCTATATGCAGGTCAGGAAGCAACAGTGAGAACTGGACATGGAACAACAGACTGGTTCCAAATAGGAAAAGGACTACGTCAAGGCTATATATTGTCACCTTGCTTATTTAACTTATATGCAGAGTACATCATGAGAAACGCTGGGCTGGAAGAAGCACAAGCTGGAATCAAGATTGCCGGGAGAAAGATCAATAACCTCCGATATGCAGATGATACCACCCTTATGGCAGAAAGTGAAGAGGAACTAAAAAGCCTCTTGATGAAAGGGAAAGAGGAGAGTGAAAAAGTTGGCTTAAAGCTCAACATTCAGAAAATGAAGATCATGGCATCTGGTCCCATCACTTCATGGCAAATGGATGGGGAAACAGTGGAAACAGTGTCAGACTTTATTTTGGGGGGCTCCAAAATGACTGCAGATGGTGACTGCAGCCATGAAATTAAAAGACACTTACTCCTTGGAAGGAAAGTTATGACCAATCTAGATAGTATATTCAAAAGCAGAGACATTACTTTGGCAACAAAGATCTGTCTAGTCAAGGCTATGGTTTTTCCAGTGGTCATGTATGGATGTGAAATCTGGACTGTGAAGAAAGCTAAGCGCCGAAGAATTGATGCTTTTGAACTGTGGTGTTGGAGAAGACTCTTGAGAGTCCCTTGGACTGCTAGGAGATCCAGCCAGTCCATCCTAAAGGAGATCAGTCTTGGGTGTTCATTGGAAGGACTGATGCTGAAGCTGAAACTCCAATACTTTGGCCACCTCATGCGAAGAGTTGACTCATAGGAAAAGACCCTGATGCTGGGAGGGATTGGGGCAGGAGGAGAAGGCAACGACAGAGGATGAGATGGCTGGATGGCATCACTGATTTGATGGACATGTGTTTGGGTCAACTCTGGGAGTTGGTGATGGACAGGGAGGCCTGGCGTGCTATGATTCATGGACACAAAGAGTTGGACACAACTGAGCGACTGAACTGAACTGATCTGAACTGAAGACTGGTGGACTGTTCTGCCCTGGAATATACATCAAGAAGTACCAGAAGTTTCCCAGAAATTTAAGGAAAACAAAACAGAAAAAAAGGGCCTCAAGCCTTTCCACTCTAAGATCCAATGCAGTAATCTCCATTATCAAGTCTAGGATATTGGAATTTTCTTCCTCTTTGTGCCAACAACATCAACATCAGAACAACTTTCATTACATTCAATTCTCAAGTAGACATGTTGGGGGTGGACTTTGGACCTCACCTCTCTTAATCTTGAATATCTGTGTAAGTCTCTTTTCTAGAAAGAAATTGAGCCCATAATGGAAAGCTAAATGTGGATAACTGTCTTCTGAATAGAAAGGGCTGAAACCCAAAGAATGATGCTCATGACCTGGCATCAGGTGAGCATCCTATCAAATCATTCATACACTCTTAATAATTTCTTCTTTTGTTGGGCCCAGAATATGTTTTGAACTCTTGCACAATGCATAATAGGATATGGAGGCCTTTGAAATGTATACCAGAGTCACCAGGGTACCTGTCTTAGCCAAATACACAAAGCCTGTTCTCTAGATAAAGCCCAAACTCCTTATAGCAGTTCATGAGGCTCTTCCAACATTTATTTATGAAACTCCACTCTTGCCTGCTCTCACTCCTCTTAGTTTATAAAATATGTATGTGTGTGTGTCTGTGTGTATGTTTCTGTGTGTCTGTGTGTCTGTACGTGTGTGTGTCAGGCAGTATCATACATCATATATATATATATATTATTTCGGTTAGGTGCCTCTACCATCTCCTGTAGCAACCCTTCCTAACATCCTAAATTATGATCACATATTGACCTGGTTAGCTCTCACAGGACTGGGTGCTTAAAGAGTGCAGGACTCCCATCAGTCTCCTTCATCACATATCCTCAGTGTCTAGTATATTGCATTGGTGCCCAAACACCAGTTGACTGACTCAATAAACGAACAAACCTCAATGTTAGGATTGATTTTTATAAACTTTAATATTTTATATGATGCTTATGATTTAGTCATTATTGCACACATAATAGACGATTACAATGAGAGAGAAAAGATTAAGGGTAGAGAGAGAATATGTATATACGTCCATGGAAAAGGTGAGTGGGTGAAGACATCCATGTTCCTGTTTACTCAGGAAGTTCTGGGAAGGACAATACAGCAAAGCAGGCCAAGTTTGAGCTGTTTAGATGCAACAGATGTAAATATGTGAGAATAGTTAGTACTGAGCACCTAGTTTTAAAGACCACAGGAAAGCAAATAGAACCTTAGCAATGGCAAGAGACTCCCAGCAACATGTGTATGCATGAATATTTGTATTGGAACAACTATGTACTGTATAGAAGTATGCAGGTTAGACAAGATATAGGACCTTTGAGAACTGTGGTCACCACCCTTCACACCAATGAATCAAGGGGAGTAATCCTTTCTAGAAACTCCTCCAGGCTAGACACAGCAGTTGGTAATGAACCCTGTTTCCGAGGCATTCCCCTCACTGGTCGTTTTTCCTTGTTAATCCCTCCTTAGGATCTACCACTGTGAAGAGAAGCATAGGAAACCTGGAGGGTACAAGGAAACTTCAGGTTCCTGCCCTCAGAGAATAATCTAGTTAGCAAATAGATATCTGGGAAATGGAAAACAAACAAGATGGATAATAAGGACCCAGTGATTTAACTGGGGAGCTGCAAGAGGCAAGTTGAGTATTAAGCCAAGCTCAAGGCTGATAACATTTGGTCAAGGATGATAAGATATTGAGGGATTATCTTGTCTCTTTAGACTCTCAGAGAAAGATCCTGAATTAAGATGAAGAAACAACCAAACTAAGTCAATGAGCAGGCTGATTTGGCAAGAGCTAAAGAACTTTACATAATTGCAAAGATATTACATAGAAAACAATTCCTATTTGTAACCCATTGGCATCCAGGAAAGACACAAAAGGTTCCCAATGGTGAATTAGAAAATGCTGTCTATGAAGAGCAGCCCTGGTTACTCAAAGGCACACAAAGACTGCACACACATCAAAGTGCCTAGAACTCTAGCAATACTACAGCTGATATGAATAGAAAATAGTAAGTCTTCCCAATACTTCATATAGACTCGAGAAGCTGACATTTCCTATTTGGTTAATGTATTTAGACTATGTTCTCAAAAACAACTGGCCCTAACATTCTTCGATGTTGACTGCTGTACCAGAATGGACATGGAACAACAGACTGGTTCTTCAGGGAAGAGCACATCCTTTCCTTGCTTTCCGTCTTCTCTGGCTCAGAGGTGGGGCTCACAGGAAGCCCTTTACATTTCACTCCACTCCGATAAATCCACAAGTCCCCTAAGTCTGTCACTTGCACTACAAAGCACACCATATTTGTGGCCTTTTCTTGGAATGAAGAGAGGCAGCCAACGTGCTCTTGGACAAGATCAGTGACACAAGTCTAGCTGACTTATTCTTGGGACTGGGAGATTTCTCCATCTCAGAAAAAAGAAAGATTGCCATCAATGTTTATTTTCTCTAGTCTAACAGACATAGTTTGAAATTCAGTAAATTAACATTTCCCAAGACACTGGGTTCCTCTTATGGGAAGCCACTGTCATAAAGCACCACTGGCTCAATCAACATGACATAGTAAAACACAACTTCCCATAATAATTTTAAGTCAACATTAGGTGATGTGGTGTGATTTGGCTTAAATCACTGAAACGATGTATCATTCAGATAATATTTCAAAATAAAAATGGAACCTAGTCAAATTGAGAGAACTTGCATTTCCTTTATTTTACGGTGGAAAGGATCAAAGGACCTCATGCTAACTGGATAGATGCAGTGGACATTTCCTGACTTATGACAGTGACTCAGCCCATTTTATTAACAAGTTGAAGTTACATAAACGATGAATCAATGCCCGCAAAGCAGGGGGAAAATGCCAGTTTCCCACTAAAATTCGCAAAGTGTGATAAACTTATTTCCGTTAGGAAAACTGCTGAAGTTTTTACTGGGGGATTTCCCAGGCAAACAGAGGCAAAGATATATAAACCCAAAGCGGAAGGTAAGCACATTTCCTCTTAGTGTTTTTATGCTGAACACTAGTGCAAACACAGTGAATAATTCAGGGCTGTTTCAAGTCATCCTCATCTTCAAACCTGATTGAAAGAGATAACCTTCCAGGCCCTTGCTCCTTCTAGTTGGGCTGGCAGAGGAATGGGGCACACATCCTGCGGGGAGAGCAGAGGAGCAAGGCAAAGCCACAGAAGTGAAAATATCCACTTCACTCACCCAGCCATACAGAGCACACCACCCTCCTCTGCCTCTCCACTTACTCTCCCATGGTTGTTTACAGTCACTGCAATCATTCGCAACACCCTCTGGCTTCCAAACCTGACCCTTTCAGCTATGCCAAGGTTGCCTATCCTTATGCCCTGTAACAGGCTAGGTGCTTTACTTGCTTTGGTTCATCTAACCCTAATTCCCTGTGAGTTGCACACTAAGGCTCAACAGAGCTAAGGAACACCCCACCACCTATCCGTTACTCTTGCCAAATATGAACAAATCTGTTTAGGAGGAAAAAATCAAATAAGTTCAAATTGTGGAACAGCCTGCAAAACAAATATCCTGAGTTCTTCAAAAACTGTTGATGTCATGAAAAGAAATAATAATAATGATGATGAAGAAGATGGTAATTTTTTAAGAAGGTAGGAAAATTCATTAGAGTAAAGAAGACAGAAAAGAAATGAAAAATATGATCCTTATTAGATCCTGGATCATTTAAAAAAAAACTCTATCTATAAAGAACTTTATTCATACATATGAGGAAATTTGAATATTGATTGCATAGTAGATAATAACACTTTATCAATGTTAAATTTCCTGAGTGTGATAATTACATTGTGATTATATAGGATAAATCTACTTCTGAGGAGATCTTTCCTAAGGTAATTAGGGTTAATGCTCATTGATATTCCCAACAATCTCTCAGATTGGTTCAGAAACAACAGACAAGCAAACAAACAAACAAAGGCTCTCTCAAGTCAGAAAAAGAAAGAGAGAGAAGGTGGCAAAATGTTAACAACTGGCGAACATGGGTGCAGAGTATATATGGGTGGTCACTGTGCCATTCTTACAGTTTTTAAATATGTTACCAACATACAAAAGACAAAACTAAAATTATAAAATAAAAAATGAAATGTAAAAGACAAAACTGAAACAAGCTAAGCAGCAGGAGCGTCTAAGGAACTCATTCAAACAGTCAGCAGCTGTGGGAGCTGGGACTTAATCTGGTGTTTGGGTGGCTGTTGTTTTTAACTCCATTAATGGCTATAATCTTTTCTACATGTATTCTTTTAAAGGCTGTGTACAAAAAAGAAAACACACAGATTACTTTCTTCTTATATTCTTGTAAAGAATCTTTACAAGTACCAATAAGAAGATGAGGCAAAGAGAAAGAGGCCCCTATGGATGGTTTCTTCGCTTCACTACCTTGTAGGGTATGATTCTCGACCAGGCAGAATGAAATGGGGTGATGAAAAGCCTATGAATAATATCACTTAAAACCCAACTGGAAGCTAAATAAAATCCTAAAATGAATAAGCTCAACTGAATTTATGGAAATATATCCGATAACTGGCAAGTCTGTGAATTTAATAGATGATTATCATTTGTACTGGGTTGCTGACAGGTTTTGTGGGAGAAGGCTAATCATTTGTTTACACTTAGCCATGAACACAGAAGTGTTAAGATAAGTCTAACATATCTGATCCATGTTTTAATTGCCTATCAGATACATCCACATGGATGTTTCACAGCCACCTAAAACTCAAAACCCCAAAGTCCGTTAATTATCATTCCTTCTTTCCCACCCTTCCCTCTACTCAACATCCTCTTTTCCTGTGTTAATGGCACCATTTTCCACCTTGATGTCTTGGGATAAAACTCAAGAATGAATTTTGGTCCTTCTTGTTTACCCCACACCTACATTAATAATTAGTGATTCTGTATCCCAATAGCCCTTGAATAAACTCTCCATCTTATTGCTTTATTTTAGTTCAGGTCTTTATATTGTTCACAAAGACTCCTACAATAACCTCCTTCTTATTTTCCCTGCCTCTCCCTGCTGATTCAAGTCTTAATTACTTTACTGTCTTGTCACTTGAATTCCTTCTCTACCAAGGACTCAAAGGATCCTTCTTAAATGAGCAGATGTATTAACAAACAGTAGGCATATATTTCTAAAATGTGGCTCAGTGGACTTAACACATTAAAAAACAATCCACTCCAGTATTCTTGCCTGGAAAATCCCATGGACTAGGATCCTAGCAGGCTACAGTCCATGGGGTTGCAAAGAGTCGGACACGACTGAGCGACTGCACTATAGACCAGGCCAACACCAACAAAACCACAGATTGCTGGTGACATCAAAGATTCAAAACTTCATTCTTATTGCCTATTCAACCCAGTATTTTGTCCACCTAATGTCTACTACTCCAGGATTGTATAGAGGTACCCACAAGAACTTTTTCCCCTATGGATACTTAGGAGTAACCCCTCCATAGGTCAATTCAAGCCAGATGAAAAGTGGAGAGAACGGAAGGAGTGGCATACTGTCATACCACAAGACAGTCCAAAGACAGGGACCTAGATGTCACAATTTAAAAATTTTCTTTCAGAAACACTTTATGAGGGTGGTATCAACACAAAGTATTCAGTGAACAGCCCCTTTCTTCTTTGCATTTAAAATCCTGTGCCGTTTTATGCTGTATTCTTAAGATAACACTACTGATCTATGGTTCTGAAGGCACCATCTTACATCTGGAAAGCATTTCAATCTATAGAGACATTATCTTAAAATTGAGTCCCTGAAACAAACTAAAGAAAGACAAGAAAATTCTGATCTGTTTGGTCAGTATCAGACACTTCGGTTGATTATTACCAGTATCTTCATTTTTTTCCCCCCCATGGAAAATTAAACAGATAATGAGGTATTTGATTCACGTGCTCTGTGTGTGTACTTTTAAAATGTCACCTTTGTGTAATTCAACCCACCAATGGATTATTAATAAAATTCAGCAACTGTCAAAGCTCTTCTCGGTGGAGAGGTTTAGCAGCACCACCTATTAGAAGAAAGAGACAGATGGCCTTACCTCTCAGCTCCGGCGTCCACAGCTGCGAGTGGAGGTAACTGGGAGGAGGGGTTGTGGGGGCTCCCCTGTACAGTATGTCCCGGAGAAGGGTGACTGACAGGATGTGGGGGTGGCACGGCCCCAGCAGCTGTTCCACTTCGGCTTGAGTGATTGCTGGAGAAAATGGAAGCTGAAATCAAGGGAGAACAAGCATCAGGCTGCACCCCAAATGAAGTGCATGCTTTTTGAATACTGAAGGCTGACAGCAAGCATATTTTAGGGGCTTGTTTGTTTTCCTCTTGGTGGTTTTAAGGGAACAGTTCTCCCCTTACTGGATATACACAGCTTCTGTTTTCATGGTGGAACAGGTTCCTGGCTAATGGGCCGTTACTGCTGCTTGAGGAGTTCATGTCCGCTCACTCCAGACTGACGTTTATGGTTTGTTTCATAAGAGCTGCCCTGCCCAGCAAGGGGCCTGTCTGGACACTGTGTAATTAGTCCATCTTGTAATGTTTGTACCTGGGCGAAGGTCTCTGTATTTGCACTTTTCAGTCACAGGGGATGAGAATCAGGCAACAGAGTATTCGGTCTGCTGACCCAAAAGGACACAACATAGGTTTCCCTCCTTTTCTTGGCACCGCAGTGAGGCGCTGTGGGTCACTCCCAGCCTCCCTGTCACCGCTGCTGCTACTGCTAAGTCATTTCAGTCGTGTCCGACGCTGTGCGACCCCAGAGACAGCAGCCCACCAGGCTCCCCTGTCCCTGGGATTCTCCAGGCAAGAACACTGGAGTGGGTTGCCATTTCCTTCTCCAATGCATGAAAGTAAAAAGTGAAAGTGAAGTCGCTCAGTTGTGTCTGACTCTTAGCGACCCCATGGACTGCAGCCTACCAGGCTCCCCCATCCATGGATTTTCCAGGCAAGAGTAATGGAGTGGGGTGCCATTGCCTTCTAAATCAATGTAATTGAGAACAGAGTTTCCCCTGATCCTAGTACCACTGCAAGACCCTACATTCTTTTAACTTGAGAGTCTAACTGACCCTGGTCATTTCCCAATGGTTTGATGAATAAATATACCCAGTCTTTATAAAAAATGAGTCCTCTCCCCAAACCACAAAATATGGAAAAGGGGCCTCTGGGATCTTCTCCTGCTGTTGTCTGTTATTACACAGAGAGTCAGTTACAGCCTCATTCTTGAGGGCAGTCTAGCCTTTGGGAACTGTACATGACCTCAAACTTAATATGTACCCATTTAAATCAGCTAACTGGTACGATATCACAGAAGAAACTAGGGCCTGTCACTTTCAGAGTCTATCACTATCAGAGGGGCTCTCTCCATGTTCGGACCCACTCAGCAGATATCTCATTATGCTGCAATAATAGCAGCATCATTATGCTGACTCTAACTGCCTTCTCTATACAAAGCTCCGCAGAGCTTTATTACCCATCTCTGCTCTTTTTGAACTTACTCTACTGATATCAAAGAATAACTGGATTTCAAAAAATTTGAAAAATCAGGTTCAGGATTCAGAAAAAGAAGCCACATAATCAAAGAGATTTGAAGGTTTAGAAGTTCAGGAGCTGTATTTTTAGACCAGCACACTTTTCTCCAACCTCTCCAGGATAGAATTAATACCCCAGATGACCCAGCCCCCAAAAGTGTAATCCAATGGAATAAAAGTTCAAGTACTTAAAGGAACATGTGAAGAAGCAGAATTATCATCTTCCCGCTCAAAAAGCTACTGACAGGAGTGTGATCTGATTTGAAGGTTTTATTTTTGGTAAGTCAGGTTGACTTCTGTCCTCAGACGCCTGCATCCTCCACTGTCTTCCAGGTCTCGAAGAGGTGGTGAGACTAGAAAATGCTTACCAGCTCAAAAGGGCAATGCAGAGCTTCTGCTGCATGTCAGCCTCCAGAAAAGCCGCACATTTGCAAACTCGCTAGTCACCTTATGAATCACTACCTCATTTATGCTCAGCTCTCTCAGGCAACCACATTCTGCTTGTATTCCAAATAATAATTTTACCCACGGGAGAAGGCTGTTTGGATTGACTGTGGCAATAGTTTCAATACGGGGTTTATCAGCATGAAGCTTGGTGTTTTATATACTATTCCAAAAACTAATGGAATAATAAGAGGTCACAGAGACACTGTGAAAACACAACCAATTTTTTGTGTGCCTTAATGTGGAAACGTGAACTTTCCTATTTATTTTGTTGTACCTGCTGAATGCACCCATCACTTATTATCCCCTGGAGGTGTTTTTGTGTGTGTGTGTGTTTATCACAGGCAAGTGCTGCCTTGCTGTTTACAACCCATGAGTAACAGAGAAATCTGGTATGCTCACTCCATGCTCTGTTCTGTGTTTCGATAGAAAATGTGCTGCTTCCCAAAGGTCTACATTAGCGATATTAGCTTTGTTTTTGCATTAGCTGCAATAAAATAGGCTGGGAAATTTGGTATTGTGTGTAGCCTGCCGCACACTGAAAGTCAGGCCTGTTTAAGGTCCTCTCCTTCAGCCCACTTAATAGCCAGGCCCAATCACCCATCAATCATGCATCCATCTACCCATCCTCCAACCATTACTTTTCTTAATTCAATATTTATTTGGTATCTACTACATGCTAGCCATTCTACTATATGTGAATTCTTGTCCTTGAGGAGGTTGTGAAAGTCAGGCCTGTTTAAGGTCCTCTCCTTCAGCCCACTTAATAGCCAGGCCCAATCACCCATCAATCATGCATCCATCTACCCATCCTCCAACCATTACTTTTCTTAATTCAATATTTATTTGGTATCTACTACATGCTAGCCATTCTACTATATGTGAATTCTTGTCCTTGAGGAGGTTGCAGTTGAATAAGGGGAACAGATCTCTATAAATCATTATACCAAAATACTGAGACTTACTAGGATACAGCATCAAATGGTGTTCAAATCTATAATACACTGTTTTACTTGTGGCCTCCAAATGTGCCCTAATCTCTGGCCAAATCAGACAACTGACCACACCTCAAATATGTCATAGCAATGTATGCTATTGTGCTTTTTGCCTGTCATATCCTCTACCTTTCTGTACTTATTTCAGTGCTTTTGCTGTGTGCATAGAGCTACTTGTGTTCTCATTTATCTCTCAGCAGCCAATTATTCCACAAGTATTTATGGGGTACCTACCATGTGACAGACACTGAGCCAGGTTTTGGGATAGACTAGGGAACCAGATACTCTTAGTGCCTACTGTCTCCAATGCATCATTCATGTTTATTTAGTAAATGAAGATGAACACAATCTAAATGCCGCTGGAGACCATCCTGGGTTCCATGAACAGGACAAGGACAAAAAGGAACATTCCTCCACCAACTCCTGCCCCCACTGGTAAAGGGTATTACTTCTCTCACACTTCCAAGTAGGTACATGTACCACAGTGGTTAAAAGTTCTCACAGATGCCCAATATCAGGGCATCAGAAAGGCCTGAGGACAGAAAACTAGTGCAATTGAGGGGAGGTGCTGCCAAGTTATGCTTGGTTGCCATAGCAATGGCCATAGGTAGGGACAGGTAGTGAAGGGAATGTGAGACGGAACATAAGAGGTGTATATGGTTTAGCTTTGAAGGCTCAGAAACTTGCCCTCCAGATATGCTGAGGTCATGTGTTGACTGGTCAACAGTTAAAACATACATCTACAGCCCTTCCATACACTGCTATAGCCAGTGACTTGCCTGAAACAGGCAGAGACTCTTTGATTGGGGACCTCATAAGAATAAGGAAGGGAGGATTTAGGGTTCAATTTGAAGCATATTAAAGAAAGTGTATGGGTTTCCCTCAGCTGGTAAAGAAAGTATATGGAACAGTTTCTTAGGTAGGGTATAAGAAATTACCTGTCAGCAACAGGAAACCTGTGATTTGCCTTTATATTCTAACAGATAGAATGAGAAGTATAAAACAAATTCTATTCTGCTTAGATAATTTTGTAGAAGCTTATAATTCAGTGTTGACACAGAGTGCTTTGCATTCAGAGTTCAAGGCAATGTTTGTGGATACTGCCTGAGACAAAAATAATCACCAGAGACTTGGAAGAATTAACTATAGAATTGTGGCGCAGATCAGTTCAGTTTAGTTCAGTTCAGTCCTCAGTCACGTCTGACTCTCTGCAACCACATGAACCGCAGCTCGCCAGGCCTCCCTGTCCATCACCAACTCCTGGAGTCCACCCAAACCCATGTCCATTGAGTCGGTGATGCCATCCAACCATCTCATCCAGAACCATGTCGTCCCCTTCTCCTCCTGCCCTCAATCTTTCCAAGCATCAGGGTCTTTTCAAATGAGTCAGCTCTTTGCATCAGGTGGCCGAAGTACTGGAGTTGCAGCTTCAACATCAGTCCTTCCAGTGAACACTCGGGGCTGATCTCCTTTGGGATGGAATGGTTGGATCTCCTTGCAGTCCAAGGGACTCTCAAGAGTCTTCTCCAACACCACAGTTCAAAAGCATCAATTCTGTGGCACTCAGTTTTCTTTATAGCCCAACTCTCACATCCATACATGACCACTGGAAAAACCAGAGCCTTGACTAGATGGAGCTTTGTTGGCAAGGTAATGTCTCTCTCTGCTTTTGAATATGCTATCTAGGTTGCTCATAACTTTTCTTCCAAGGAGTGAGCATCTTTTAATTTCTTGGCTGCAATCACTATCCGCAATGATTTTGGAGCCTAAAAAGATAAAGTCAGCCACTGTTTTCCACTGTTTCCCCATCTATTTGCCATGAAATGATGGGACTGGATGCCATGATCTTAGTTTCCTGAATGTTAAGTTTTAAGCCAACTTCTTCACTCTCCTCTTTCACTTTCATCAAGAGGCTCTTTAGTTTTTCTAAACTTTCTGCCATAAGGGTGGTGCCATCTGCATATATGAGGTTATTGATATTGCTCCCAATCTTGATTCCAGCTTGTGCTTCCTCCAGCCCAGCATTTCTCATGATGTACTCTGCATATAAGTTAAATAAGCAGGGTGACCATATACAGCCTTGACATACTCCTTTTCCTATTTGGAACCAGTCTGTTGTTTCATGTCCAATTCTAACTCTTGCTTCCTGACCTGCATACAGATTTCTCAAGAGGCAGGTCAGGTGGTCTGGTATTCCCATCTCTTTCAGAATTTTCCACAGTTTATTGTGATCCACACAGTCAAAGGCTTTGGCATAGTCAATAAAGCAGAAATAGATGTTTTTCTGGAACTCTCTTGCTTTTTCCATGATCCAGCGGATGTTGGCAATTTGATCTCTGGTTCCTCTGCCTTTTCTAAAACCAGCTTGAACATCAGGGAGTTCACGGTTCACATATTGCTGAAGCCTGGCTTGGAGAATTTTGAGCATTACTTTACTAGCGTGTGAGATGAGTGCAATTGTGCGGTAGTTTGAGCATTCTTTGGCATTGCCTTTCTTTGGAATTGGAATGAAAACTGACCTTTTCCAGTCCTGTGGCCACTGCTGAGTTTTCCAAATTTGCTGGCATATTGAGTGCAGCACTTTCACAGCATCATCTTTCAGGATTTGAAACAGCTCAACTGGAATTCCATCACCTCCACTAGCTTTGTTCTTAGTGATGCTTTCTAAGGCCCACTTGACTTCACATTCCAAGATGTCTGGCTCTAGATTAGTGATCACATCCTCATGATTATCTGGGTCGTGAAGATCTTTTCTGTACAGTTCTTCTGTGTATTCTTGCCACCTCTTCTTAATATCTTCTGCTTCTGTTAGGTCCATACCATTTCTATCCTTTATCGAGCCCATCTTTGCATGAAATGTTCCCTTGGTATCTCCAATTCTCTTGAAGAGATCTCTAGTCTTTCCCATTCTGTTGTTTTCCTCTATCTCTTTGCATTGATTGCTGAAGAAGGCTTTCTTATCTCTTCTTGCTATTCTTTGGAACTCTGCATTCAGATGCTTATATCTTTTCTTTTCTCCTTTGCTTTTCGCCTCTCTTCTTTTCAGTGCTATTTGTAAGGCTTCTCCAGACAGCCATTTTGCTTTTTTGCATTTCTTTTCCATGGGGATGGTCTTGATCCCTGTCTCCTGTACAATGTCACGAACCTCATTCCATAGTTCATCAGGAACTCTGTCTATCAGATCTAGGCCCTTAAATCTATTTCTCACTTCCACTGTATAATCATAAGGGATTTGATTTAGGTCATACCTGAATGGTCTAGCGGTTTTCCCTACTTTCTTCAATTTAAGTCTGAATTTGGAAATAAGGAGTTCATGATCTGAGCCACAGTCAGCTCCTGGTCTTGTTTTTGTTGACTGTATAGAGCTTCTCCATCTTTGGCTGCAAAGAATATAATCAATCTGATTTTGGTGTTGACCATCTGGTGATGTCCATGTATAGAGTCTTCTCTTGTGTTGTTGGAAGAGGGTGTTTGCTATGACCAGTGCATACTCTTGGCAGAATTCTGTTAGCCTTTGCCCTGCTTCATTCTGTACTCCAAGGCCAAATTTGCCTGTTACCGCAGGTGTTTCTTGACTTCCTACTTCTGCATTCCAGCCCCCTATAATGAAAATAACATCTTTTTTGTGTTTTAGTTTTAGAAGGTCTTGTAGGTCTTCATAGAACCGTTCAACTTCAGCTTCTTCAGTGTTACTGGTCAGGGCATAGACTTGGATTACCGTGATATTGAATGGTTTGCCTTGGAGATGAACAGAGATCATTCTGTCATTTTTGAGGCTGCATCCAAGTACTGCATTTCAGACTCTTTTGTTGACTCTGATGGCTACTCCATCATAGCAGTTCATGGTTCAGATCGTGAACTCCTTATTGCAAAATTCAGAGTTGAATTGAAGAAAGTAGGGGAAACCACTAGACCATTCAGGTATGACCTAAATCAAATCCCTTAGGATTATACAGTGGAAGTGACAAATAGATTCAAGGGATTAGATCTGATGGAGTTCCTGAAGAACTATGGATGGAGGTTTGTAACATTATATAGGATGCAGTGATCAAAACCAGTCCCAAAAGAAGAAATGCAAAAAGGCAAAATGGTTCTCTGAGGAGGCCTTATAAATACCCGAGGAAAGAAGAGAAGTGAAAGGAAAGGAGAAAAGGAAAGATAAACCCATCTGAATGCAGGGTTCTAAAGAATGGCAAGGAGAGATAAGGTAGCCTTCCTAAGTGAACAATGAAAAGAAATAGAGGAAAACAATAGAATGCGAAAGACTAGAGATTTCTTTAAGAAAATTAGAGCTATCAAGGGAACACTTCATGCAAAGACAGGCACAATAAAGGACAGAAACAGTATGGACCTAACAGAAGCAGAAGATACTAAGAAGAGGTGGCAAGAATATACAAAAGAACTCAAGAAACACAAAAAAAGATGTTAATGGCCCAGATAACCATGATGGTATGATCACTCACCTAGAGTCAGACATCCTGGAGTGCAAAGTCAAGTGCGCCTTAGGCAGCATCACCACAAACAAAGCTAGTGGAGGTGATGGAATTCCATTTGAGCTATTTCAAATCCTAAAAGACAATGCTGTAAAAGTGCTGCATTCAGTATGCCAGCAAATTTGGAAAACTCAGCAGTGGCCACAGGACAGGAAAAGATCAGTTTTCATTCCAATCCCAAAGAAAGGCACTGCCAAAGAGTGTCTAAACTACTGCACAACTGCACTCATCTTACACGCTAGCAAAGTAATGTTCAAAATTCTCCAAGCCAGGCTTCAATAGTACATGAACCTAAAACTTCCAGATGTTCAAGCTGGATTTAGAAAAGGCAGAGGAACAAGAGATCAAATTGCCAACATCTGTTGGATAATAGAAAAAGCAAGAGAATTCCAGAAAAACATCTACTTCTAATTCATTGGCTATGCTAAAGCCTTGACTGTGTGGATCACAACAAACTGTGGAAAATTCTTAAGGAGATGGGAATACCAGAACACCTTACCTGCCTCTTGAGAAACCTTTCTTTCAGGTCAAGAAGCAACAGTTAGAACCAGACATGGAATAACAGACTGGTTCCAAATTGGGAAAGGATTACTTCAAGGCTATATATTGTCATCTTGCTTCTTTAACTTATATGCAGAGTACATCATGTGAAATGCCAAGCTGGATGAAGCACAACTGGAATCAAGATTGCCGGGAAAAATATCAATCACCTCAGATATGCAGATGACACCACCCTTATGGTAGAAAGCGAAGAGGAAGTAGTATGCTTATTGATGAAAGTGAAAGAGGAGAGTGAAAAAGCTGGCTTAAAACTCAGCATTCAGAAAACTAAGATCATGGGATCCAGTCCCATCATTTCGTGGCAAACAGATGGGGAAATAATGGAAACAGTGACAGACTTCCTTTTCTTGGGCTCCAAAATCACTGCAGATGGTGACCACAGCCATGAAATTAAAAGGTGCTTGCTCCTTGGAAGAAAAGCTATGACAAACTTAGACAGCATATTAAAAAGCAGAGACATTACTTTGCCAACAATGGTCCATCTAGTCAAAGCTAGGGTTTTTCCAGTAGTCGTGTAGGGATGTGAGAGGTGGACCATAAAGAAGGCTGGGTAGGTAAGAACTGATGCTTTTTAACTGTGGTGTTGGACTGCAAGGAGATCAAACCTCATTCCTAAAGGAAATCATTCCTGAATATTTATTGGAAGGACTGATGCTGAAGCTGGAACTCCAATACTTTGGCCACCTGATGCAATGAACTGACTCATTTGAAAAGATCCTGATGCTGGGAAAGATTGCAGGCAGGAGGAGAAGGGGACGACAGGATGAGATGGTTGGATGGCATCACTGACTTGATGGACATGAGTTTGAGCAAGCTCTGGGAGTTAATGATGGACAGGGAAGCCTGGCAAGCTGCAGTCTATGGGGTAGAAAAGAGTAGGATGTGACTGAGCGACTGAACAGAACTATAGAGCATGGCTTTGCAATGTTTATCTAAATCCCAACTCACATACCTTAATACAAAATGGACACAACTGTGGGGTCAGATAGTGATGGCTTCAGTAGGATTGCCCTTGAACTCTCTCAAAGATCCACATTCTCAGATACTTCCACTATGGCATAGGAAATGTATCCTACAGAGACTTCTATCAGAGACTTCTATTTCTAGCTATCAAAGTCATTCATCCAGGATTCTAACTCACTGTGGTGTAAGAATATTATTTCATTCATTCAAACAAATTTTCTAGCCCCTACTATGGACTTCCCTGATAGCACAGTTGGTAAAGAATCTGCCTGCAATGCAGGAGACCCCAGTTCAATTCCTGGGTTGGGAAGACTCCCTGAAGAAGGGAATGTCTACCCACTCCAGTGTTCTTGAGCTTCCCTTGTGACTCAGCTAGTAAATAATCTGCCTGCAATGCGGGAGACCTGGGTTTGATCCCTGGGTTGGGAAGATCCCCTGGAGAAGGGAAAGGCTACCGCCTCCAGTATTCTGGCCTGGAGAAGTCCATGGACAGTCCATGGGCTGCAGAAAGTCAGACATGACTGAGCGACTTTCACTTCACTAAGGACCAGGCAAGTGCTGATCTCTTAATGTCTCAGGTACCTGAGAACCTCACATAGACCAGCCCACTACAACAAATACCGACAAATGCTTGAGCTTTGCCAAATGTTTTTTTTTTTTTAACCTAGGGAAGATAATCTCTATGTTAGAGTGCAAGGGTAAGGTCATTTGCAAAAGGAAAAATTTCCTTCCACACACACTCAGAATGATTTTCCAAACTCTACTAATGGGCATACAATGAGGCCTATCAATCAAAGCCTAAGGAAGAGAATGGAACCCTCCAGCATCCAGGGCAATATTAACAAAACTGTTATGATCAAATAAACCAGCACACACAGGCTACCTACAGGGGCATCATCTCAGGGGTCAGTGTTGATTTCAGGGCTGGAAGAGGGCTTTTAGGTGAGCCCCTAGACCGTGCTGATGACTGGCAGCTGGAACAACTGATTAGGCATGGCAGAGGAACATATTGGAAATTCTTATTGCTTTTGTGATTAAGAGATGGTGGACTCCCCAAGGAAATAAAAGCTTGGTCTTGAGATGAATTTGTGAGCCCTTCTTCCAGCAGAGGACCAGCAGCTGGCCTCCCTGCTGCTTTAAGCTTTCTTTCTCTCTGGGGCTTAGCTCACCAAAGTCCCTCATCCCATTTCCTTATAGAGGGAGGTGGAGGTGACTCAGTTGGGCTTTTGAATTTTGACAAAGCAGCATGTGTTGATCTATGTGGTCCCCAGATGTCATCTCACCAGCTACCGAGACCGTGGCATTCTAGGCCTGAGTCTTTAACAAGCTCAGTTTAGTTTGGGTTAATAGGCAGCTCACCCAAATGAAAACAATTAATCTTTATGTCTAATGGGTATGGACGGGACACCCCTGGGAATTCTTCAGTTGTCATGTATTCATTGTGTGACTGGAGGGAGGCAAGGCATTCACAGCATTCTGAAATGAAATCTACTTGTCTCGGGCCCATCGCCAGAGCCAGGGAAACTTCCATAGGCATTGTTTGGTGACTAGATTTTCATCATTTTAGAAGGCAGGGAAGAAGATCTCCCTTGTCAGGCTTAGGTGTTTAAAACAGTCAACTGGAGGGCATATTCCTGTTCAAAACTACATGGGCAACTAGAATCCTGCTTTTCAAGCTTTAATTTGTAAACCAATGACCAGGGAAAAATATTGATTTGGATTCACTAGGGCTTGGAGGCAATGAGTGCTGAGACTCTGAATTTCTATTAGGTTCCCAAAGTCCCAGGCAATGCTGAGGCTGCTGCTCAGCAGACTGCACTTTGAGCAGCCGGTGTTGGACCACAGCTCTGCTGTATTTCGTCTTCTTGTCTGCCTCACACCCCAGTTTCAATAGTTAACATCTATTCACTACTTTGCAAACTTTTCTCCACTTTCTCCTGATTAGGTTACCTGGCACAGGTCATGTGGCTCATAAGTAGTGGACCTGGAATTCAAACCTGGGAAACCTGATTTCAGAACACATGCCTGTAACCATCATACTATATTGCCTCTCAAATGAAGGATGAATGCAAAAAAAAGTCCCTAAAGAAAGGCATAAGAGTGTTGATACTGTATCAGAATTCCTGCACACTCCGTTTGTAAAGGCCGTGTGAAATCCCTAGGCACTCTTTCCCCCACCACACGCAATGCATATGCATAGCTTTAACCACCAGAATACTGATATGGGTCAAAAAGTATATTCCCATTTTTGTTTCTACCTACCCTAAAAGCACTTAAAGAGACCTCAGCGTAGCTGAGAGAAAATTTCTAGCTCTGAAAATTAACTCAGGCAAGAAATTAACTGAATTATTTGGTTTGGAAAACAAACAGCTGGTAGGAGATGTGCTTTTTTCTGAAATAAAGATTTCAGATGCTTGCCAGGAGCATGTCGATCCACTGATGGGGAAAGAAAGTAGGCAGGGAGGGGTTGTTCATGAACGATCAGATGTGTGCACCTGTTAGCACAAGCGAGCGTGATGGTTTCTGTTGTGGGCTGTAAGGCCACTGTCTCTGTCAATGATACATGAGGAAGAGATTTGCTGGGCAGATCTGTTGTCACTAAGAACTTACAGTAAATCTGCTTTTGGAGTCATTTGTGATTACTTGAAAAGTCACGGTGCTGCACTTCATAGAGGGCCTACTCATAGGAAAGGGGGAACCTATCCACAAACTGTGAATTCTCTTATAATCAGTGTCAAAGGAATGCTGGGACACTGTGCAATGACATTTAATGCTTGGTGGCTGGCACACGGGAAGAGGTATGGACTTACCTCTCATCTCCAGGGCATTATATCCAGGGTCTGGGTACAGGGGGTAAGCTGGCTTTCACAGAGATATTAAAAAGCATTAGAGGCCCCATTCAAATGGTAAACTCAGTCTTGTCTTTCTCTTTCCTTTCCAAGGTTCCCTGCAGGAGAAATTTGAACCCGGGAAGGATTTGGGAAACAGCTGAACTGCAGTGAAAATTTTAGCTCCTTCGGGCTCACCAGAAATTGGGCACTTGGGAGAGATAGTGTTAGGGTGGTTATTAAAGGAATCAAGAGTATGCACTGTGGGTCAGGTGGGCCTGGGTTTCGATCTGAGCTTTACCAATTACTAGCAAGGTGTCTTGGGCAAGTCACTTAAACTAAGCTCTGTTTCTTCATCTTGAGTAAGGATAATACCTCACAGGATAGTGAGGAGAATTATATAATATATAAAAAACACTTAGCACAGTGTGTGGACCATGGTTAAGTGCTCAACAAATCATTGATTCTATTCCTTGGCTATTTATGTTGTTGTAATTAATTTTATAATTAATAGGAGGGGGAAGACAAAGGCTTGCTGCTGCTGCTGCTAAGTCGCTTCAGTCGTGCCTGACTCTGTGTGACCCCATAGATGGCAGCCCACCAGGCTCCCCCCTCCCTGGGATTCTCCAGGCAAGAACAATGGAGTGGGTTGCCATTTCCTTCTCCAATAAATGAAGGTAAAAAGTGAAAGTGTAGTCGCTCAGTCGTGTCCGACTCTCAGCGACCCCATGGACTGCAGCCTTCCAGACTCCTCCGTCCATGGGATTTTCCAGGCAAGAGCACTGGAGTGGGGTGCCATTGCCTTCTCCAAAACAAAGGCATATGTTGCTCTAAAATGGTAACTTTCTAATGAAGAATGGCCTCTTACCTAAAAATGCATACAAACTGTGAACCAGAGTCATTTTAAAGTGCAGGAGAGTATGTATATCATATTCTCTAATTATAAGTATTTTTGTTCCATTTTTCTTTTCTTTTTTTTTTTTTAGAGCTTCCATTTTACTTTATTTTACTTTACAGTACTCTATTGGTTTTGGCATACATTGACATGAACCTGCCACGGGTGTACACGAACTCCCAAACACGAACCTCCCTCCCACTTCCCACCCCACATCATCCCTCCAGATCATCCCCATACNTTTTTTTTTTTAGAGCTTCCATTTTACTTTATTTTACTTTACAGTACTCTATTGGTTTTGGCATACATTGACATGAACCTGCCACGGGTGTACACGAACTCCCAAACACGAACCTCCCTCCCACTTCCCACCCCACATCATCCCTCCAGATCATCCCCATACACCAGCCCCAAGCATCCTGCATCCTGCATTGAACATAGACTGGCGATTCGTTTCTTACATGATAGTTTTCTAATGCAAGTTACTATAAAGGCTCAGGGCCTGTAAAAGAATCCTCATAGGGTTAAAACGTTGCACTATATTTTTCACGAGTAATACACACCTTTGAGTTACAACCCGTAATGTGTTTCAGTTTAAAAGATAACAAGTTATTTTCATGCATGACTGCACTCTGTTAAGGGGTGAAAATGGGCTGTTACTAAAATGTCAACACAATTGTCCCCCTTGAAGCTTAGTTTATCTTGAAGTATTTTTACATTTTCAGCACTTCTTTGTGTTTGTTTCTCCAAGAGCATAAAGATCCAGCCATGGTTAATTTTCAGAATTAAAAAAAAAAAACATCGAAAAACTTACCCTCAGTCATTCTGAATAAAATGACAAAAACAGGCGAGGGTGGGTGACTGGAGTTTTGGTCCTCAATAATAAAAATCTGGGGCCCAATATCTTCTGTAGTTCTTTGCATTTCTCCATGAATCAATTTAGTTGCACTGCTGTTCAGTGGAAAATGCTTTCATGACCTAAATCCGCAAGCCAGAGTTTTCTAGCAAGGCACAGGCCCTGGCAGGGTCACTTGGAAGGCTGCATTTGCTACTGAGGTTAACTAGAAAATGGGAGAGGGGTGGCAGCTAATCCCTGCCTGGTTGCCTATGAGTAGGAGGGGCTAGTTCCTGTTTTTCTTTCCTCCTAATGTCTGGGCACAGCACCACCCACCCCCACCCCGCTTCTTCTCTCTCTCCATCAGGAAGGGCATCATTCCATATTCCATCTGTATTAGGAAAAAGAAGCTTCTTAAGGGTTTGCCCAGTCAGCTCTCTAATCTTTCCCTTCTCCTTGAGGCATGAATAATTTTAATATTGCCAATCTCTAAAGATCTATTCTTTCTGCCTGTCTTTTTCCCCCTCCCGCTTTGCAGTGTAGAGTATCATCATCCAGCAGCCCTGATAAGAGGATAATGAAACAGTCCCTTTTCAACCAGATCGGGTGGCTGTCAGACTAAGATGACACCACCCGTACATCCTTGACATGCTCCCCCAAGCTAATTGATGGCAAACAGTGGTAACTGTCACTGGTGTACTAAGACAAAGAAAACACACTCATGTCACCTGATGGGAGAGCTACCTGGCAACCGATAAACACGTGTTAGGGAGACGTTCTATTAAGGTAAGAGAGGGTACATCTCTGAAGAACACGCCTATTAACTTTGAGCTGAAGAGCACTGCTGTTCACTGGGGAACAGAAATAAATAAGGTAAAATGAGAATTTACTGATGTCTGGACAGTTACATGAATATTCAGGTTCTCTTACAAATAGATATTCCCACATGAGCTCCAAACATCTATGAAGGCTGCCCAATTACATTTCCACATCATGCAGCTGGATTTATAGCCAGGAATGACATTATTTGTTTGGAAGAGGATACATGCTTACATGCCTTTCTGGAATACACAGGATACAACTAGAAGATAACAGCTGATGTCATCCATATAAATGCCAAAGGTTACCATCAAGCCTTCTGAAATACCAGGTGTAATTAACTTCATGTTAGGGAAGGCATCTGAAACAACTGCATTTCAGAACAAAGACTGTTAGTTACAAGTCGAACGGCAGCATCTGGCAGCTCTCTCAAATGCTCTGGGACCAACATTTCACGCAGCCCTCTTCGGTCTTTCAAGACAATTTATGACATAGCTAAAACCTCAAATCTCATACTTTAGCTTTCTTTCCTTCACCTCCCAACCTACATACTTATTCACTTGCAGAGAGTTAGTTACACAGAAAGTCAGTAAAATAACTTGAACAAGCAAACAACTCAGACTAATCCGTGAAAAATCCAGTACTGCCTCTGTGTATTATGTTATCCCACTCTGAGCAGAGTCAGCAAGCAGAAAGAAGAAAGATGGAGCAGGAATGGATGACCATTCCTGGACGTTCTTACAGGAATGTTCCTCATTTCTTTTTCTTTTTGCAAATAAAGTCTGACTTGTAACAAAAGCTGAAGTTTTAGTTACAAAAACTATTCATGAATCAATTTAGTTGCACTGCTGTTCAGCGGAAAATGCTTTCATGACCTAAATCCACAAGCCAGAGTTTTCTAGCAAGGCACAGGCCCTGGCAGGGTCACTTGGAAGGCTGCATTTGCTACTGAGGTTAACTAGAAAATGGGAGAGGGGTGGCAGCTAATCATTATTCATTCCTTAGCTATCTCCTACCTGTATCATGCTGATCATAAAGGATGTTTCCTCCCTTTCAGATACTGCCAAGACAACTCCACTCACTTGAGTTTCCTCTGAAAACATTTCACAGAGAATGCTTTCTGGAAACAGATTTTTAGCACCGATAGCCAATCTAATTTTTAATGCAATATTCTAGCCAACTCAAGAGCTGATTCACCAACTCTGAACTCTCCCAGGAAACCTCTCCTTTTCACAATAGCCCTTTGGAGGAACTGTGCAACTATCACTAGGCCTGGAAAAATCTGCATAGATGAGGTATTGGTTTGGTTATGACTCCAGAAAATCCCCTTCTCTCTTTTTTCACACTCTGTCCATGAAGTGGACACTGTTCCCATTTTTCCTTCAGATTCCTCCTATTTTACTTTCAAGATAAGGCTCTGATAAGTCATTTATATGTTATCCTAAATTTATGGCCACATACAGCCTCTCTCAAGGAATTTAAAGGCTTTTATCTACTTGTGGAATGGAGGGTTCAATCTTCAATTATATGAATTTCAAGCATCTCTGTTGCTGCTAGAAGGTGTATTTTTGAGAAAGAAAGTATCTTTCCTGTTGGAAGGTGACTGTATGGGTTTCTAAAGTTCAGTATTGCCACGTTTTGCCTTTTTTCTGGACATTAACTATATCAACAGGAGACCTGGATTTTAGGAAACGTAATCCTGAGTATTCAAGGGGCTGAGACTTCTCTTTTTAGGAAAAACAGACTTGAGTAGAATTAAACTGTGACTCCTCCATCGCATGGCTCTGTCATTCTTGGGCTCATGAGAACAAGAACCAAATCTTGCCCATCTTCTGGCAGCTTCTTCCTAAGGGGGAGCCACATTAGACAGGGCTTACCAATATGTTGGGCCACCTTCCCAACATAGCCCAGGCTGAACCTGCAGGTGTTTGCTTGCAACGTGAAGACTTAACTGGTAATAACTTCATTTGAAAACCACTGTATCTGGGCTTCCACAGAACGCCCAAGGGAGGACTAGGGGCGCTAGGCAGAGGGCAGTACAAGTAGTCTGGGTCCCTTCAACTAAAACAGCTCTGCTGTGGCCTGTTTTAAGCACTAGGTTGTATAAAAATCTCTTCAAACTTATTATCTAGAAAACTACTAAAATATTTGCTAAATATAAAATATTAAAGGGATCAATAAAACCTACATGTACTGGAAGGCTTTTAAAACAAAATATGATGAAATACATGGAAGTCACAGGCTTCCTTGATCTCTCTGAGTGACTGATGAATGTCCCAGAAGTAAATATAAAGCAGGAGTTGGCAAATCTTTTCCATAAAGGACCAATTAGTAAACATTTTAGGCTTTGCAGGCAAGAGGCAATGTCCTCAATTCTTTGAGCAACTGTTCTCACCTAAAGGCTAAAAGTCTTTTCTACATTTAACATATAAAATCTTAAAACCCTCCTGAGTTCTCAGACCATGCAAAAACAGAAGGCAGGCAGGCCAGAGTTGGCCCCAGCGTAATACATTAGCCGTTGCATTTTAACTACCAAGAACCCGCATGAAAAGTCTAGGGGACTGTTTTTGAAGTATGGAAATGAAAGTTGAGATAAGCTAATAGTCAAAAATAGTTTTCTAGACACCCTGTAGTGTATTTTGAGGAAAATGTCACATCCTGGGAGAGTCTATTTACAAAATGATATCAGAAGGGACCAAGGTTATACCTCAGCAAGGCCAACATGATGACTGTATAAAATTGGCTGGTCAAAGCCATCACACCTATTTCTTGTTTCCTCCACCTACTTTACCCTCACAGATTCAATGCTGATTAAGTTCATTTATCAACCAGGCACATTTACCAACACTCTGTATGACCAGCCTAAGTGTACTTCTAAACTTCATAGCAACTGAAAAAAAATGTCTGATGTATAGATCTGAAGCTGGGTCTTAGAATATGGAATTTTGAGTCCTCAACTTGACTTGAATTCTCCTTGGAAGAAATACTTTATCTCAGGACGACAATTTCTAAACTCTAAGTAGTAGCGCTCAGTACTAAGAGGAATGGGTAGAAGAGCTCCTAGTCCCTGTCACAGACACAGGCTGGGCTTGTGAGTAATTCTCTAAGCTTTTAAGCAGAGAGAAAGGAAAAGAAGAAAGCACCGACTGAGTATCTATCTACCAGCTGCAGGTAGTGTACTGAATTCTTACATGTGAACTCAATTAATTCTCACAACAGTCCCATGGAATCAGTAACCTTATCACCATCTCACAAAGAGGAAAGGTAGCATGTACAAAGCAAACACTCAGTGAGCGGAGAAGTAGAATGGGGTCTCAGTAGCCCCACATTCTTTCTTCCATAGCATACTGTCTATAAACAACAAAACAAACAAACAAACAAACGTGCTATTTTTGAACACACAAATACTGGTCCTCATCGAAACACAACTTTGACTTTGTGATTCTGGGGCCATTGCCACCTAAGTGAATCTGTGGGTTTCTGATTCCAGTTTGCTTTTTCTCTACAGAACTACAGTAGATTCTCTATATGAACTACTGGGCAAACTAGTGAAATATAAAATATAAAGGATTATGTTTTGTTTTTCTTTTATTCTACTGAATGATGCTTATTAAATTTCCAATTTGTTCAGGCTTCCATATTTTCCCGATTTCTTAAACAATGTGAGTGGTGGGTAATTTTTGGCACCTGTTTTCTATATGCTTTNTACAGTAGATTCTCTTAACTAAAAACACTATATGAACTACTGGGCAAACTAGTGAAATATAAAATATAAAGGATTATGTTTTGTTTTTCTTTTATTCTACTGAATGATGCTTATTAAATTTCCAATTTGTTCAGGCTTCCATATTTTCCCGATTTCTTAAACAATGTGAGTGGTGGGTAATTTTTGGCACCTGTTTTCTATATGCTTTACAGAGATATATTTTTCTAGTATTTGGATAAAAGTAACAATAATAACTACAGACGCTGAACATTTACTGTGTATTAGGCATGTTTTAAGCATTCTGTATGCCATTTAATGTATGTCAGATCAGTAACTGATCTCAGTAAAAGGGAAATTATTTTGAGTTAGAGGAAGAGCTAACATTTCCACTTATAAATGTCCTATTTGAGTACAGATCGGCTACACAGGGATCAGGGGACTTGTACAAATGTGACCAATAATGTAAATTAAGAAAAGAGACACTAAATACTGTCCATCCTTCCTTTAGTGTAGATAGAACTCCCAACTGCCTTAGTACTTCAGAAATATGGAACCTAGATCATTGTTTTACCAGATGCAAAATCTTCTGGCGCAGCTGGATGCAATGCATCTTCATGAAGTGAGTCCATTTCTCAGGAAACTTGATGAGCATCCCTGTGAATGTGTCTGAGGAACAAACCCTTATGCGCAATGATGAGAGTTTATTCCCTTTTCAATAGTGAATATAAGTGACCCCTGAGCAATGCAGGTGTTGTATAACTTATAGTTGCCTCTGCAGTTTCCCCACATTCAAGGATTCAACCAACCACAGGCTGTGTAGTATGGAAGTATTTACTATTTAAAAATACCCATGTGTGAATGGAGCCACACAGTTCAAACCTGTATTAGTCAAGGGTCAACTGGATACTTTACTTTTTGTAGTCTCTCCTATAAGGTGGAAATGGGCCATTTATTAAATCCCCAGGGAAAGGTTCTGATAAAGATTATAAATCCCTGACTTTTTAATATATGGCTAGGTAGGAATTCAACTCTGAAATCAGAGATGATGAGACCCAGAGTAGAAGACAGATATGAGCAGCTAAGTTCACCAGGAGAGAATATGATTGGATCCAAGAAGCAAAACTCAGAGAGCAACTAGAAACAATGTCATGAAAGTGAGTCTAGAGCAGCCTTGAAACTCAGGTAGGAAAATTAAGGCCCCGAGAAGGCAGCTGTACCTTCCAATGGGTCAACGGTTACTGTTAGAGAGGCATAATGGTTCAAGATGTGGCCAGGGCACCTGAACGGCAGATAATCCTCTGACAATACACAGGGAGACACTTTATATAAGGCAGTCTTTGGAGTCAGTGCTGTTGGTGGCCCAGAATGGGTCAATTCCACATATCCTTTTTATACAATGCCTGCAATATGCTCCCTTATTACTGTTAATAGCAAAATATGACAAGTAATATTGAGCTAATGCAGGGATGTCCTTCACTTCGGGGTTTTATGCTCTTCTTAACATTTATTTTCAGTGCTCTAACAAATGTTAAAAAGAAAGAAAGAAAGAAATTTCACTGTGACTACAAGCACCTTGAAAATGTCCACTTTCTTTTCTCTTTATTCTTCACGAGAAAGAGATATAACTACCTCTTCCTCGTCTCTTTTTCCTTGGAAAGTAAATTGAGTTGGAGCAGAAAGGCAAAACTGTGGACCCTGAAGTTTGGCCCAAAGCATCCTAATCACAGAAGCTACTAGCTCCTCATTCCAAAATTCTATCCTGAATTCTCTATCTTGCTATCCATCTGCCTCCTAAGACTTAGTTGGGGTACACTACAAAGTAGGGCCAACCTTTCCTTCCCACACCCCATGTGAATGCCAACAAAATAAAATGAGAGACAGGAGAAATAATAGTATAAAGACGATCCTAGGCTTTACCCAGTGAGCACACAACTATTGAAACAATAATCCAGCTTCACTAACTTCTCCACCTCCCTAAAGGGTATGGAATTGTTTTTGTTCACTCTCAAACATATTTTTACAGCAAAAACCGGTACATATAATAAAACCAAATAATTCAGCTTAATCTTGCATGGAAAAGCAACATGAATACAAGGGAATGAGTAGATATGGAAAACTGAAGCACCAAATTAGGTGGGCTGCAAACATACAGTCCTTAATTTTAGCTGCATATGTGCAAATGTGCCCTGTGCAGGCTGGGAATCAGAATTTAATTTTCTTCAGTTGGGTGGTTTTAAGATCTCATTCTTAACCAAAATATGAGCAGTACAATTATAGTTCTGGTGTGAGAAGACACACTTAATACCTACCTATAGGGTCTCTGTAATAAGAAACAGAAATATATACTATAGGGTAAATTTCTCCCACTATTTCATTCGGTTTTATCATCTTCGTAATTATTTAACTGTAAGTACCAGAGTAGCATTATTCCACTTATCATTATAAATACACAACATGTCAGCAATACCGTAAAACCACCTTTTGTGGACAGATTTTTGTCACGGTTTTCACATGATGAACCCACTTCATTTTTAGCACTTTTCTTTAGATTTCAGCTTCACTGGGGGTATACTTGATATGTAAAAGTGTAAGCTGTTTAAAGTGTACATCACGGTGATTAGCTACATGTATGCACTGTGAAAGGATTCCTCTCATCCAGTTAATTAGGGGCAATTCTTATTGTGACTCCCACCCGTCAAAATTCAGCTCATGTTTTGCTAGAAGTCAAATCCCCACACTTTATGACACAGAACAATGACTTTCAAAGTATGGTCCCCGGACAAGTGGCGCCTAGTGTCGCCTGAGAACTTGTTAGGAAAAAAAAATCTAGTTCTTGTGACTCAGACCTACTCAATCAGCAACTCTGGGGGTGGAAGCCAGCAGTCTTTCAGGTGATATCATACCTATCAAAGGACAAGCTCAGGAACAAGTGATTAAAGCTGTAAATGAAAGCCATCAGTGCCTGCGACACAGAAGCAGGAGGCTTGATCCTACCCTCAGTGGAGTCAATGCAATCTCTGGATGAACCAGAGACACAAGGGATGTTACAAAACAATGCAAGAGTTTGACAGCAGTTCAGAGTAATGGAGACTTGCCAATGACTTTACCACTGAATGTTTCCCTTTAAATCCTTTCTATAACCCCAGGATCTACCTCCTTCTTGGTACTGGACCATTAGTGTTGGTCCAACACCAATTCCAAATTGTTCTGTCCTTTCTTCAACTCGTGTGACTTCTAAGCAAAGGAGTACTTTTGAGATAATGCAGGTAATAACTATTGCATTTTTTATAATGCAATATGCTTCTTAAGGACTTGTATATAGACCATGTTATCTGATCTTCACAATTCTCCTATAAAGTTTAACCTATTGGGAAATTTGTGTACCAGTTTAGACACTTCTAATAAAGTCCTTGACCTAACAACCACTTTTTGCGAGTAGACGATATGAGGCACATTTATATAAAACTATTTCTAGCCCCTACAACTCTGCAAGCTGTCCCAAGATAGCAAATATACTCAACTCAAGAATGTAGAAAATGCATTAAGACATATGCCATAACATTACATTAAAATGAAACATTAACTATTTCTTGAAGTCTGCTAAATACTCTATGGATTTAATATGGTACTAGTTATTATAAAAAGTGATGATATTGCAAGAGAGAAGCCTTCATTTTTCAGTACTGAGAGAAGGGAAGGGAATGTATCCTCAGCATCTTTGGGGATTGGTTCCAGGACCCCTACAAATACCAAAATCCATGGATGCTGCAGTCTCTCAGTATCCTCAAATTCTGCATCTGCAGATATGGAGGAACAACTGCTATGACTTCAACAATTCCTGCACTAAGAAACTCTTGTGTTTTCCTCCTACAGTCCCTATGATATCTGAACATTTTCTTTTTCTCCTGAAAAGTCTATAAAGTTACATTCAAAATTGGGATAATTCAATAGGACTCTCAGTATCCTCAAATTCTGCATCTGCAGATATGGAGGAACAACTGCTATGACTTCAACAATTCCTGCACTAAGAAACTCTTGTGTTTTCCTCCTACAGTCCCTATGATATCTGAACATTTTCTTTTTCTCCTGAAAAGTCTATAAAGTTACATTCAAAATTGGGATAATTCAATAGGACTTACAGGCTCTACATAACTATTTATAATACATAATTTATCTTACATAATTATTTATAATACAATAGAAGCGGTATCAATAAAATCCCCTCATTCTTGTAGATTTCCTGGTTCAGCTGTATTAGCTCTTCACCATGGGTGGTCTCTATCACAGTTTTCACATGATAAATTCAATATCATGTGAATATTGACTCAAATATCGCAAGCACATTGGCCTCTATGATGTTTTCATGGCTAATGGCATTTGCAAAGACCATGTTTTATTGAGTCTGTAGTACAGTTTTAGTTTGGAGGGAGCTGTAATTTTTATGATCACTCATAGGACAGATCTTCTTCCACAGAGCATGTTTTTTGTTGTTTTTTTTTTTGCGAATGGACTCTTGCCAAGACCAGGCAGTGGTCCAGGCTGTCCATGATATTGTAGACTCACTAATTGTAGGCTTATCCACTTTATTAGTTCACTGAGGGAGCTGATGAGAAGATCTACACAGGCATTTCGCCTTGAATGTGGCATTCACACCTTGATCTCCTGGCTATAAAATACTTCTCCCTCAGATTACCACATAAACCACCTAAATTTACAGGCTGGCCTGGGGTTTTATCTATCTGGGTTACAGAACTTCCGAACAAAAGCACAGAAAATATAAGGAGCCATCCTTGAGAATTACTCATCACTGCCCTGGCCTCCCTGTTAGATCACAAAATTAATCTCACGTTAACCCAGGAGCAGGCCTGGGGAGCCCTGGGATTTTCAGAATAGAAGACAAGTAAACAACTCAATTTAAAATCTTTCTCAGTGTGGCCTCAAGTGATTTTTTGGCTGCTTTAACCTGGGGCAATATTATCTTCCAAAGAAATAAAGTCTTACCGTGCAATCCTTTCCAATCAAGCTTAGTCTTATCAACTGAAAAGTTTGTTTCAATAAGGGAAGCCAATATGTTAGGAAACTTGCAAGACTTGTATGTATCATAACTGCCATCTTCCCTGTTCAGCTTAATGCTCTGCAAACTACTCCTGTCTTGGAATCTTATAAATCATTCTCTATGAGCCACTAAAAATTTCCATTTCAAAACAAAGATTTCTTCAAACCACAAGTCCCCAGACATTATGGCTTCTAAAAAATCATGATGTTCATGCTAAACTATTTTGATCCCTTACCCATATACACTCAACAGGTTTCCATCAAAATATTTTATGATAAATCAATGTATTAGCACTTATAGGTATACGTTCTTGACAATCTCTAAAAAACGTTTTCTTGATTTTGTGTAATAGAATGTTAAGGGAACGACTCCAAATCCCTTTGCCATTTAACCAAGTCTTAATCTTCATCAAAATATTTTAACATTTCAGATTTTACATTGAACTAATTGATGAACAGTTTCCTTTTCCTTTGGTATTTTTTGCTATTTGTCTTCTTTCCATAGATCTTTAGCATAGGTTTGAGACTGGTGTGAACATACACTCCTGGCAAGTAAATTTCTAGAACTATAAAAGGAAGGCTTCAGATTTTTGTGATTTAGTTTTTCCACTTGCCTTGTTCTGCTCTGGGTTTGTTGCCTTCTCAGCGAAACACAGAATATAATCAGTTTTGGTTTTTTTTTTTTTAAGTCAAGAACAAAGAAAGTAAAATAGAATCTGAGGGAAGCAGGAATAAAGAAAGAAGCAGGGCAGATAAACTTTCATAGTTATAAGCTAACTGGAGAAGTAAAATTCTAGGAACAAAGTTAAGAAGATGGCCCTCTGCCTGTTTCCAATATTCCCAGAGTCATAGAAAATCTGAGTCATTGTGAAGATGCTCTGTTGATGCTGTGGTAACCTAGCCTCCTTGTCCACTCTGGCAGCTCTCCTGCCACAGTTAGAGGCTCAAAACTAAGAGCTCTTTTTGAAGATCAAATGCAGAAAAGCATCACAAACAAAAAGAGGAATTCTGTTTGGAATGACAAAGCCATTTTAAAAAACTTTAACAATACTACCAGACATCAAAAAGCAAACAAGACAAATGTGACTCCTGAGTTTTGAAAGTGAGTCATATACTGCATGCCACATACAGCAAAGGTACTAACGTTTTTCATAGACAAAGACAGTATGGTTTCCCAAACCCATTTCCAGGAGGTTTAAACTCAAAAAGGCTAGCCCCTCACCATATACTATTTATATTGGATATTGGGCCATTTTTCAATTGATTCTGTTTAATTTTGTCTCTTTAATTGTTGGGTTCCAGGTATTTAATAAGATTATGGATTTATGGACTGAATACGTAGGGATATAGCCTAAAGGCTGTTTCAAACTGATTGTAATTTAATGTGTGAGAATAAATGTTCATATATCAAATGTTTGGCAAATCAAACAGACATATGTGCAAACAAAAGCTAGTCATGCTTTTTCATGTATATATCTAATACAAAATATTTGAGTGTTGATAACACTGTACACTGGCATATTTCATGTGTGTACCTGCACTCAAAACCTTTGTCAGACTTGGTTAGTCTTTCAAATAACTTTTCATCTAATCTCTTATGTTCTCATAAGCTAAGGCTTTGTTTTCTCCAAGAGTAAGTACCCAAAGCAACTGATAAAGGGCCACCAACATTGGGGCAACATTAAGGATGTCTTGATGACTGGCCCTCTTAAAACATTTGCTTAATACTCTTTCCTGTGCCTTTGGATCAGTTGAGATCTGTCAAATTTAAAAAGTTATACAAGCATAGCTTTCTCCTGTTCCACTGTTATGCATCAGTAAATCCTTCATTCTTTATGGCTTATTAGTATGTTTAAAAAGAAAAAGCAATCTGCTGCCAAAACCTGGCGCTGGAACCAGATGGGGAGGGAGTAGAATTTGTAATTCATAGAAAACAGAAAATTCCCATTGTCTGGAGTGTGGAGTTGTGGGACTTTTGCTTTCATATTCATAGCATGACAGTAAGAGCTTTTCATATATGAAGACTATAACCAACCCACGTTTGTACCAATATATCACCATTATAGAGAGTGGAAAATGCACAAAAGCCCAGGCTAACAAAGTAAATGAAAAAAAAAAAAAAAAGTCCTTATTGAATAATAATCCTTTCTCATTTTTCACTGCATACATAACATTTTTCTAAATATAGAGTCATCTATTATTCAAACCTAGGCAGAAGGAAGCTATTCTGGGAGTGCCATCCTAGCCCTCCTCCCCCAGTGGTTGACAAACACTAATGGACATTCTTACAAATTGATTTACTGATGTGATTTTTTTTTTTCTGAGAGACATGGGACTGGCTTCCTTTTGCAATGCAAAGACAACAATGACTGCTCCATTAAGAAATCCACAGGCAGCCTGTTATCTGCTTAAGGGGGATAGACTTCCTTTGAGTCTCAATCAAGTTAATAAATTTAAGATACCTGGGAGGGTTGGGTACAGTGAACTTTTGGCAGAAAGCCAGGACTAAAAGAGCTAATGTATTATTTTACTTTGTTTCTTTATGAGAAGAAACAGTCTCCCAGCCTAGGAATCAGATGGGAAGGACAGGAGGGGGATAAATTGCATTTTACTGATAAAGTGAAACACAGACGATCTTAGAAGCATTTTCATATATGCATTCCCTTTAACCAGAGTCAAGGGCCTAGACAAGGCCAGTTGATGTGGTTGGGTCTGCCTTTGCTGAACTGGCTGATATTACCTGGATAGAGGTCAGGCCCAGGCTCTGGGGAGCATCCCACCGCCCTATCGACAGCGTCTCGTGGGGAGGTGGACGGCTGCAGGGGCTGCACCGTGAGGCAGTCTGTGAGCAGGTCAGGATGGAGCTCTGCACTGGACCGCAGCTAAGAGAAGGAGAAAACAGAAGACAGATGGAAAAGGAAGGCTATTCCTCAGAATACTTTTCTCTGGAAAGGATATCATGCCCTAAGGTTCATGCACAAATATTTATCAAGTAACAACTACAGGTTAGGCACTGGACTTAGAGAGTCAATACAAGGGTCAGATTTCCAATTCTAATAACACCTGGCAGGTGTTTCAGGAAAAATGTGGCTAGAGGCAGATTTTACTTCAGGCCTTGATATTTCCACTTCTGGGAACCCAACTTCCTATTATATTTTCTTTGATTTGCTCTGTATCTAATCAGAACTTGTAGTGATATCAAAAACAAACTCAAGTATATTTAATCCATACTGTAAAGTGTTTTTAAAATACAGAGATATAATAAGATGAAAATATCTTAGAGATAATTAAGAATGTCCATTGAGATTTGATACCTACAGATTTTTTGGAACATGATAACAAGAAAAACCAACATCATTACAAGCAATAAACTATCCCAACAGTAAGGTACATAAAAAAAAATAGACTTCATTTTATCACAATAACACAATAAATTCTTTATATATTAAAGAGCCATAAAAATATCAGAATAAAGTATAGATACAAAGTTATGTGATTTATTTATGAAAAAGAATTTTGTAAGTGTAATCTGAATGGAAAAAAATCACAAAGGAAGATTTAGTTACATAAAAATACCAACCTCTGTTTGTCTAAAAACATATCTTTAAAAATCTAGACATATATTAGTCACAGATATTGCAAACAGTTACCATCTTCTGTCCTCTTTAAACATATATGTTCTCTGTTTAAAGAGAACATATAAGTTGATTTTGCCTTCATCAAGATAAAACTAACCCTTTAGATACAGGACTTGAGTATACTTACTCATTCAACAATTATTTAATGAGCATTAGATACTCTCTAGGCTCTAGAGATACTGTCATATGGAACTTACACTCTAGAGGGGAAGCAGATGATAAACAACTAAAATATATAACACAGCAGATAGTGATAAGCGCTATAGAGAAGAAGAAATACAACGAGTTAGAGACAAACAATAGCAGCCTAAGGTAGGGGGCTCAGAGAAAGTCTGTTGGAGATGGCACTGGCAAAAAGCCTTGAGAGAAGTGAGGGAGTGAGCCCTGCAGACATATAGAGGAAGAACTTGTGTGCCCTGTGCTGCATCTGATTATGCGATGAACAGTAAGGCAGGAGTGGAGGGAGTCTTGGACCCAGAGTAGAGAAACAGGAAAAAGCCGAGGTGTAAGTGGGGGGAAGAGGGAACAAGTTTAGTGACCCTCTCTTTCTTCCTTTCAGATGAGTAGATTAGAAAAGGGGCTTCCAGATCATTTAAAGCTTCTAAACACTCCCAGTCTAGAAACTATTAAATGACGAGGGAGGACGTAGACTGCAGGATCTCCTGGGAAGGGAACAATTCACCGCCCAGCACGTCACATGAACAAAAATTTTTTAAAAAGGAGAAACAAAAATGAGAATAAACTTAAAAAATATTCAGCACAATTGCAAAGAAATAAATGCAATGCTATAACTTTTAAAAAACTTATCAAATTATCAGAACTTTACAAAAGAGGGAGTTGTAGTGAAGGAAGAGTGAGAAAAGCACCATAAACGCTGTTGGTTGGAGTGCACATGGTTACAAACTTTCCACATGATTTGCAGGAAGATTTTCTTAAGACTCATAATTGAAATTATTTGCTCTTAGAATTTCTTAAGGAAATAGCCAGAAACGTGAAGGAAGATTTATATTCTTTATATTCACCACTCTAGTGAGACACAGCACTATTTATAGCAATATTAAAAATTAGGAAAAATTACTTAAATGTCTAAGAAAGTGAAAGTGTCAGTCACTCAGTCATGTCCAACTCTTTGCAAGTCCATGGACTGTAGCCTGACAAGCTCCTCTGACCATGGAATTCTTCAGTTAAGAATACTGGGGTGGGTAGCCATTCCCTTCTTCAGGGGATCTTCTCAACTCAGGGACTGAATCTGGGTGTTGCAGGAGACCTTCTAAGCCACCAGGGAAGCCCTAATTACAGCTGATAAATGACGCTACATCAATTTGATGGAATATTATGCAACCATTAGGATGATATTCATGAATATAAAGGCAAAACAAGATTATGTATACAAAGTGATAACAACTACATTAAAACACAGCTAAAATACTGTAAGGAAACATAATTCAATATTAAAAATCATTTTTGTCCTCAGCAGCAGTATCATGAATTTATTTCCTGTTTCCTTTTTATTCTTTCCTCAGTTTTCCAAACATTCCAGTGATGTGCTGGAGCTGGCTTCCACCAATCTAAGAATGCCAACTGTGTCTGCTGCTGCTGCTGCTGCTAAGTTGCCATTTCCTTCTCCAATGCATGAAAGAGAAAAGCGAAAGTGAAGTCGCTCAGTCTGTCCGACTGTTAGCGACCCCATGGACTGCAGCCCACCAGGCTACTCCGTCCACTGGATTTTCCAGGCAAGAGTACTGGGGTGGGTGCCATTGCCTTCCCCGGCCAACTGTGTCTACTTTTCCCAAACTTGCAATGACGTCATATCGATAGCCTGAAATTGGTCATGATGATAGCATTTACACTATGGAAACTGACAAGTACTACAAACAGGCTTTCCCATGTGGAGAGCTGGTTGTTCCAAGTACAATGACCCTGATCAGAAAGAAAAACATACACACAGATACAAAACATCAGCAAGTTACTATTTAGAGAACAGTATTTCTTGGAACTGAAAAAGCTTTATGAAGAGACAAACACATGTCCAGCTCTTAGTCCAAGAATATGAAAATGGCACAGCGACCCTAAGTTTAGGAAAGCAGCGTTTAACACATGTAGTGAACAAGACAGTTATAATTTCCTTAGCTTTGCCACGTTGGAATGTCTGCCCAAGATTATCTGAGTTAATGCCTAACCCTCGAAGGGCCTTTGGAAGGTATGTTTGATATTTTGGTACTAACCTAACACATGCCACGTAAGAAAAACTGGAAAAAAATCAAGCCTTCGAATGAGTTCTGGTGATCACTTTTAATTTATCTTTCATTGTTAAAATGTGATCTGGGGCCCACATGTTCTACTAAGAGTAGACATGAACGTCTCTCTGCTTTCTATTACCAACTACTCTAGGGTTTTACAGACATAAGTATTGATGAGGTCTTTCCAAGGAATTTCATGGCCACGGTTACTTCTGGAGTTAAAGGCAGGCAATTCTTCCTTAGCTACAAGTATTCATGTTTTCCAAGAGTGTGATTCCATACAACTTTGCGGTGAGAGTTAATTTGGTTTTCTCTGGGATTAGACATGGTTCTACAAAGTGCTTCTTAAATTGAACAAACCTCAAGGACTTTTTCTTTTTTTGCTTAAGGTCCTTGAAGACCTTATGCAAAATTTCCAAAGCAGGCCCATATGCTTAGAAATGCAGTAATTGTATGTAAGTTTAGTATCCTTCTCTCTCTCTCAGATTATTAGACAAAGAAAAGGACTTCCAGATCATTTAAGGTTCTTAAACATTCTCTGCCCAGGAATTATCAAATGGGTGAGGCAGGAGGCACACAGAAGAGTCTCCAAGGAGAGCTATTTTTCCATATATCTATATTATGGTTTTATATTTGGAGTGAGAAATCCAATTATTCATATAAAGCAGTATCTTCTTAGCTCTTAAGAATATAAAAAAGATAGAGGGAACTTTTTCAGTGGGGGATGGTCTCTAACTGTGAATCTCAGACCTGGACATGCATCGGAATCACCTTCACGACCCGGTGCGGAACTGTTGATTCAGTGGGTTTACAGTTGATTTCTGTGAAGTCCCAGGTCATGATGATGTTGTTGTCTGGGAACCACACTTTCGGAACCACTAGGAATCCTGATAAGAAGTTTCTCTAAGAAAATGCTGATTAGAAGAGATGAGACTTTTCTGGTCACGAGAAGAGAAAAAGAATTGCAGAAATAAGGGATTATAAAAACCAAACTGACTTTATGACATGAACCTCATTTTATTTTCTTGGGCTCCAAAATCACTGTGAATGGTGACTGCAGCCACAAAATTAAAAGATGCTTGCTCCTTGGAAGAAAAACCATGACAGACTTGGACAGCATATTAAAAAGCAGAGACATCACTTTGCCAACCAAGGTCCATATATTTAAAGCTATGGTTTTTCCAGTAGACATATATGGATGTGAGAGTTGGCCCTGAAGAACTGATGCTTTTGAACTGTGGTGCTGGAGAAGACTCTTGAGAGTCCCTTGGACTACAATGAGATCAAACCAGTCAATCCTAAAGGAAATCAACCCTGAATATTCATTGGAAAGACTGATGCTGAAGCTGAAGCTCCAGTACTTCGGCCACATGATGGAAAGAGCCAACTTGTTGGAAAAAAAAAAAAACCTGATGTTGGGAAAAATTGAGGACAGGAGGAGAAGTGGGTGACAGAGAATGAGTTGGTTGGATGGTATCACCAACTCGATGGATATGAATTTGAGCAAGCCCTGAGAGATAGTAAAGGACAGGGAAGCCTGGTGTGCTGCTGCCTATAGGGTCACAAAGATTTGGACTTGATTTAGCAACTGAAAAACAACAACATGAACTTCATGTAACCATTTCTTATTATGTTTCCCTTCAGATCTCATAACAATAAACAGTTACATGAAGTTCATATCATGAGTACAATTTGGATTTTTATACTGTTGCGGGGATAAAAAGGGTTAAAAATGTTCACCCTAGTTTAATACTTGCCCTTACAGGACAGCAAGGTCATGCCCTTTATGGGGCCTTTACTGTTCTTTACATACAAGAAACAAATATCTGCTCCTTTCATTTGGGTACCAGTCCCGAAAGGCAAAGACAAGAAGGCAAGAAGAGCTTCTGTGATGTGATTCCACCACATACCAAAGGCAGGTATTTCCACAAGGCCTCAACAGAACCCTTTGCTCCTCTCAAGAGTGCTGTCTCGCTGTCTGCAGACATCCCATTTATTATGCTCTTCATTCCTTTTGCCTGGAATGGCTTTCCCTCCTCCCAGTAGAATTTCTCCAAGACCCAATTTACGGCTCCCTCCTGAATGAAGCCCCCTCTGACCAGGTCAGCCCCCACAGGGCCTCCCATGGTATATGGAGANCTTTTGCCTGGAATGGCTTTCCCTCCTCCCAGTAGAATTTCTCCAAGACCCAATTTACGGCTCCCTCCTGAATGAAGCCCCCTCTGACCAGGTCAGCCCCCACAGGGCCTCCCATGGTATATGGAGAGCTGCAGAGTCTGTTCTCAACAACCCTGCAACTGGATGTATGTTTAAGGCTTTGTTTCTTGTTATGACTTTAGTCTGCACTATGAGTCCACAAGGACCTGGTTCGCTGACTGCCTAACTTTCAAAACCCCATGGCTCCTGGCAGGGTGGGACCAGCATCTGGGTAAATCATTCAGTGCCAATTGGATTTGTAAGAATGAGACGCAATACTTTATCTAAAAAACGCTACAATCTCTAGTGGTGTGTGGATGTGTTTAAAAACCACAACTGGTCATGTCTTAATTACCTCTCCTGAAGGAGAATTTTAAAAGATACAGCAAGTGTGTGCATGTTAAGTCACTTCAGTTGTATCTGACTCTGTGTGAACCTATGAACTGTAGCCTGCCAGGTTCCTCTGTCTATGACATTTTCCAAGCAAGAATATTGGAATGGGTTGCCATGTCCTCCTCCAGGGGATCATCCCAACCCAGGGATTGAACCCATGTCTCTTTTTTCTCCTGCATTGGCAGGTGGGTTCTTTACCACTAGCACCACCTGGGAAGCCCCAGAAGATACAGATCATAGCTACTATATGGGAAAGGCTGCTGCTGCTCTGCCCAGATCCCTTCTGATCCCTTGGATTGGCTCTGAACTGCCCTGTCTCCTAACTTTCCTGTGCCCACCCCCAGCTTCTGCATACTTTACAGCTAACAGACACCAGCTGCCCCCCCCAACCAATACACAAATGCATGACCAACCAGTGCTTCTTAGTGCCAAAGTGGGACAAACTCTGAAGTGTAAATTATACTCCAGAGCTCCCAGTAGGGTCGTCCATGTTTATAGCTTTAGCCCCTTCCTTCATTCCTCCCCTGTATTCTCCTGGGAGCAGTTCTTTAACAACTCACAGGCACCTGGATCTTTGGCTCACAGTCTGCTTCTGGGAGCACCTAACTTAGTAAATACCCACAAATCCTTTTTATTTGTCTCAGGAATTCAGAGAGCCAATCAGCAGCACTCAGAGATGCTCACACACACACACAGTTTCCTTTTCTTCAGCTCCTGCTCTGCTCACACACAGGTATAGTATAGTAACTATATGCTTAATGAAAGTAGGGTATTCTGGGCTATTATCTCTCCTGTGTGCTTAGTCATGTCCAACTCTTTGCAACTCCATGGACTGTAGCCCACCCGGCTCCTCTGTCCATGAAAATTTCCAGGTAAGAATACTGGAGTGGGTTGCCATTTTCTTCTTCAGGGGATCTTCCCGACCCAGGGATTGAATCCATGTCTCTAGCATCTCCTGTATCGGCAGGTGGATTCTTTACCACTGTGCCACCTGGGAAGCCCCTGGGCCATTATGGATGTTACTAAAAGCATAATTGTGGAGCCTAAATTAAAAACAAAACCCTAATTTACAAGAATAATTAGCATTCAAAAGAGCCTCAGACATCACTAGGGCCAAACCTCTATCTTATGCACTACTGCCCTATAGCAACCCCAGTAGATGGCTCTCAGACTCTGTTTGATTCCCTATGGTAACAGGCAACTTCCTTACCTTGGCAGTTAGCTTTCATTTCAGAGAGTACCAACTATCAGGAGTTTTATTTCATACTCAGTCCTGATCTAGCCCTCAGCAACCTATTAGGATTGCATGTGTCCTTCTCTTCATAGGGACCCTGATAGCTCAGACGGTAAAGAATCTGCCTGCAGTGCAGGAGACCCAGGCTCAACCCCGTGGAGAGAGGAGCCTGGTGAGCTACAGTCTCAAAGAGTAGGACACGACTGAGTGACTAGTACTTTCACTCTTTCACACTTTCTCTTTGTAAACCTGCAGTAAGGTTCAAGGACATACTACGAAGAAAAGAGACCTCTCTGAATCTCAGAAACCAACCTGTGAATCTTTGAGTGTTAATAATCCTGATCATTAATGATCCATTTTAGGGCTTAATTTCTTGGCCTATCCAGGTGCAAGTAAACAAACTGGCTCCTTAGCTTGCATACAATCTCCCATTATGAAATATTTGTTCTAAATGATAGTTTTTCAACGTTAATAATGAAATCACGCATCAAGTCTTGACAAGGTTCCCGCATTTGGTAACTTGAGCTGCTCCCCTAACAATGCAGGGATTTTTCCTAATAGCTAAAAACAAGGTACCGTCAATTGTGATTTGTATTTGTTTTTTTTTGTTCAAGACTATTCTGTTAATGTTTATAAGCTCTTGAAACAAGAGACGGAAATTCTATTCCCATCATTTTCTCATTTCAGATATGATTGAATAATCGTCCAAGATTAAGTGAGTCAAGTGGAAATAATTAGGAAAGGGAAAAAGGCCCAGATTCTTCAATTTTTGGTTCCATTACATTTTATTCCAACAGCAAAGGCATTCTGTTATTCTGAAGCAAGACATACTTCCAAAGAGAAAGAGGTACAATCAAAGGCCTTTTGTTTTCCCTTTCTCCAATGAGCATCCTCTGTCTGGAGTGTGCATGTTTATGCATCATCTTGCAGGGATTCCTTTGTTCTCCAGAAATCAAATGCCACCAAAATATGTTTCTGAAGAAACTCAACCAGAAGAAAAAACAAATAGGATTTTTTTTTCAGAGGGTTAAGGTTTAGTACTAGAACATTCTCATCAAGCATTCTCTATGACACTTTGAGCAGTGTGGATCCTGGGGAATTAACTCATTGCCAAAAGGCTTAAAAATAATTACAATGAATTAACCTATTATATTAATTACAATTAATTTCCAGTTGAATCAAAAATTTCTATCTCTAAGGGATTCCTCAGCTCTGACATTTATGAAGTGGCTTTGGCATATCATAGGTAATTAATCTCCAACAATCTGTTATCAAACTCATTTCCTTTGGGAATTATCAATTTGCAAAGAAGAAAAAAAATGAGAGTGCAGACTTAGAAAAAGAGTATTGGAAGAAACTTCTTCGTGAACAAGAGGTATAGTCCAGCTGGACACCCTGCATTTCTCTAATAGGAAGTACCTATTTGGTTAGCACTGACTCGAGAGGCCAAAAATTTTGTCTTCATGAACATGCCAAAATATCTCAATAGATATACATACCAGGGTATATGTCTCAATAAGACACATGAAAAATAAATTCCTGTATAGATACAACATAATTACTGGCTATCTAGTAAAAAATGATGATTGATGAAACAATTTCAGAGTAAGAAGAACAAATGTTATGCACCAGGGCTATAATAATGCTGTCCAAAGGAACTTTCTTGGATGATAGAAAAGTTCTATAGAGTACTAGTTTGTAGGCATTATTCACATGCGATTAAAAAACACTTGAAATGTAGCTAGTGCAACTGAGGAAGCAAACTTTATTTTAACCTAATTGTAATTAATTTAAATTTAAATGTAGGATAGTAAACTGCCAACTTACTGCATATCATGGTGGCACTTCAGCTGTTGCTTAAATCCCTTCAGTGACAGGGAACTCACTTTCTTACAACTCACTGCACTCCACTGTTAAATTGGTCTAGTCATTAGGAAGGTCTGCCTCAAGTTGATCTGTAATCTGCCTCCCATAATTTCCACTCACTGGAATTTATTTTTCCCCCTTTCCCTCAAACCACATAGAATAACTCTGTTCATGGTCTACTTTATGTTTCTTTTAATGTATGAGAAACCTCAAAATGCTGCAGTATCACAGAATTTCAGCCCTAAAAGTGGCTGTAATTTAGTTTCTTTGTCAGGCCTTCCTTAGCAGTTTTTTTTTTTTTTTTTTTTCCCTCCAGGTTGAATATCTTTAGTTTTTAACATAGATAAGAGTAATGTTAAGTAGGAGGAGCTTCGGTCTCTTAGTTTGACAAATTGTGGTTCAGTTACCAAGTGATCCAAGGCAGATACATTCACCTGTCAGAGTGTAGTTTCCCTTCTGTAAAATGAAGTTGCTATCACTGAGCTATCTTGGTTGCTTTAAGAAATAAAGTAGATAATATTTCGAAAGTTCTTGAAACTCTGCTTGGTACACAAAAGTCATCTAAAACATCAATCCCTGCTTTCTCATGTAGCATATTCTTACATTCACTACACCAATTTCTCTTAACACTGGAACTCACTGGAGAGCTAAATGTGCAAATGCTATCCCAATACAAATACAGTGAACTAGCTGTTTGACCAGGGGAGAGTATAATAGAACAAACACATCCCTTGTTCTAAATGTTCCACTTCTATCAATTCAACCTAAAGAATCGTTTCTTAAAATCCATGTTATATTATTCATTCATTCGTTCATTCCATTTACTGAAGTCCTTACTGTGCTCCCCAAACTATACTAGGCCTAGAAGACAAAGTCATGCCCAAGATAACCTAGTTCCCTGCCCTTGCAGAGCTTATAGTGCAGCGCAAATGAAACTTGCCACTGGGTAAAATTCTTAGACCTTTTTTCATATGTGATGCTCTTTATTTCTGATGGCTCTTTATATTCAGAAGCTAGCTTTTTAAAGCTCCATTGCCATTTGGTGGTACAGAAGCTCTTGGCTGTATTTCATTTGATTCTATCACTCAGCTGGCTACCACATTCCCCATTTCAGGACCATTTACAAACTTAATGAAAATATTCTCTGGCATCAAAGATGATATTAAATGATGGTTCTAAACTTCCATCCAAGAGTGAGTTATCTCTGGAAAACAGCCCATACTCTATTGACATTAACAGACATTAACAGCTCTTTAAGCCATTAACAGTCACTTAAATAATAGTTTATGATATGGTCATGAAAAACAAGAGTATGGGCGCTGGACCCAAATTACCTGGATTTGAGCTTCAGTACCCTTACTTATGAAATGTTAGACAACTATTAAGTAGTTAAACAAATTGCTTTAGCTCAGTTTTCTCTGTACAATGTGGGTAATTTATAAGGCTGTTGTTGGGGATAACAGATAACATGAGATAATAAGCTATTTCACCAATAATGGTATATAGTCAATGTTTAACACACGCTAACTACTATTTCTATTCTTATTTCTTTCCCATTAATATCCAGTGTAGAAACATTTATAGCACTCTATGACATGTACCTTTATTTTCTTTTTTCTCCCAACCATCTTTAGATATTTTTCTCTTTATTATTATCATACAATAACACAGTAATATGACAAAGGAAAAAGAATGGAGACTTTGGGGTCATGTAGATAAAAGTTCAAACTTCATCTCTGCCAGCCACTAACACATCGCCTTTGGCAAGATATTTAACCTTGAAAGGCTTCCAAACTATCCTCTGTAAAATGGTGGTGATAATACCAACAATATGGGGTTATTATAGGATTACAAAAGGTGATCAACAGAAAGTGACTAGCACAGTACAATGTTAATTTTTTTTTCTCAAGAAGAAAAACTATTATAATTGCTAGGACTGATAGTTGTTATTGCTTAGCCACATAAACTGAGTCTGGGGCCAAACAGTGCCTCAATGAAGACATTAGCACAGTTTTTGCAGAATGAATATCACTCAGATTATCCTATCTCAGAAGACTGTAGCTTTTTCTAGTTGGACTTTTTCAAATCCAATTATATCAGAAATCAAAACCAACAACAAAACATTTTCAGAATACTCTGTGGGATTTTAATACTTATATAGAGGCTCTATTTACCAAAATCTGTACAACTATCTAGCTAACCCAAATAGAGTTGGGGAATTAAAGTTAAAAGTATGTTGAAATCAGAAAGGCATGCAGGATGGATTTTCTGCATTGTTTACATTTGTAAAAACATCATTTTCCTCCTAAGTCAATATTATTCTAAAACTGACACCAAGAATCCTGCTTTTTTTCCCTCACTGGAAAATGATACACAAGTGAGCATTGTCAAGGTAGATTCAAACTGCATTTGGAGGAACATCTAAAAAGCAGAACCTTAAACTGAAGGGTAGATTCTTTTTTAGACAAATACAGAAGTATTAACATGGAATTTCACACAACCAGGAAAGACATCCTCCTTTACCCTTTGAGGCCGGGTTATAAGGCTGTAAAGACTCAAAGGAAGACGAAAGGTTTGCTTCTATCATGGCTTCATAAATTCCTCCTGACACCAGCTCATTGCCCTAATGTGACCACACACATTCCATCCCATGCAGTCAAGTGTGGCATTTTCTTTCTATTCAAGTATTCTCAAGGTTTAATTAAAGCAGCCAGCTATCTAGTAATTATGTCCCCCGTCCATCTTACCAGCTTCTTATTGTCTTCCTTTGAATTGATTTCTGACTACAGCCCTTCATATGCTACAGTTTAGTAAGTGTGGGGAGAGACTAACTGCAGAAGTTATTTTTCCTTCCTTTCATTTAATTAAAACAGATTGTCTGAAAAAGATTTAAGGCTGATTTTCACATAGATCAGTGTTTGGACAATTTTTAGATACCTACTTCTGAAAGTTGAAGGCTGTCATTTCAAAGGAGAGCACTTGCTTTCTCTTCTCCCATCCATCCTCTACTCAGCAGTCAGTTTAATTTTCCCCAAGGACACTGCTGACAAGAGCACCCTGCTTCACATCCCTCTAGAGACTCTCCCCCAAGCGCTGCTCATGGCCTAAACTCACAGGCTTTCACAGGGGGCTCTCCCCTGGCAGTGTGGTTTTGCACCCCTTGCCTGTGTCACACAGAGCCAACACATCCTCCTCTCTACCCTGTGTTCATTCACATTCGTGGCTTGTGCCGTCCTTCTGGCCACACACTTCCCTCATCCGGAGGCCCCTTTTCTTCACACTCTGCATATCTACACTATATCCTGCATATTCTTCGAGGTCCAATTCAATGTCACTGCTTCCTCAAAGTCGTCTCGCACCTCTTCATTCCAAAATAATTTCTTCCTTTTTAGACATTGCAACAGCAGTTTCTCTGTATCACTCTGATAGTACTGTGGTTTTCTACATTCTGTAATACTTATTTATACATTATATATGTGTGTGTCACAGAAGATAAAAAGTCTCCTTGTAAACAGAAACCATGTCTGTCTAATCATGTAAGCTAAAACAGTGTTTCTTTTCACATGAAAGGTACTCTATAAGTGTTTGGGAAACGTGTGAGCAAATAAAGGAAGGAATAACAAACAAATCAATAGCTGCTAAGGATTTATTCTTTAGGGCAGCCCCTGAAGACAGATAAAATCATGTCTTCATTGCAATGCAAAGAGGGGGGAAAAAAAAAGAGTGAGGTAGCATGCTGAAATGATCAACTAAGAATAAAACAGGAACTAGACAAGTGNGGAATAACAAACAAATCAATAGCTGCTAAGGATTTATTCTTTAGGGCAGCCCCTGAAGACAGATAAAATCATGTCTTCATTGCAATGCAAAGAGGGGGGAAAAAATAAGAGTGAGGTAGCATGCTGAAATGATCAACTAAGAATAAAACAGGAACTAGACAAGTGAAATCTTAACAGAAGTTTTTTCTTTTTTTTAAGATACTTGGAAAGTTTAATTTCTTATACTACTCAGTCCCTGTTCACACCAGATCTCACTAGATAACAGTATTCACATTTATATATTGCTTATTGGAAAGTGTAAATGAGCAATCTTTCCAATAGGAAAGGTTCATTCATTACTTTTGTACTTCCCATCTCTGATTGACCTGCAAGGGCTGGGAACAAATCCAACTTTCTACCCTCTGTTAAAGATTCAAGGTCCGGCATAAAGTCGAGAAGCAGAACACAGAAAATTCAAGTTGATTGGACCTGAAATGACGCACTCTCGCCTCCTTTTTGACAACATACACAGACAAGACCCTCCATCTTCTGGACCCTGGTGAAGTAAGTGACCAGCTGTGGCCCTGGTCTCCCTGGTCACTGCTCCACATTCAGTTTTTAGCGGTTCCAGGATCTCTTCACCCTTGAGGAAATGCCAACCAAAGTAAGAGCCTGCCCATGGTATTATTTTTGTCAAGGCATAGAAGAATTTTACTGAAAGTACTTCTCCCGCTCTCACCTGAGGACTGTCTCATGAACTTCTAACACGTCAGTGAAATGAAACTCTTCTCTTTGGTCACAGAAAAGGAGGCCTGGTTCAGAGAAGTTCTTTAGAGTAAAGCCAGAGACTAGACTCCTCTAGAGTCTTCCTATGGTCTTTGCAGCTTCTGCCAAAGTTATTCTCATGTTTCAGTTCAGTTCAGTTCAGTCGCTCAGTCGTGTCCGACTCTTTGCCACCCCATTAATCTCAGCACTCCAGGCCTCCCTGTCCATCATCAACTCCCGGAGTTCACTCAGACTCACATCCATCGAGTCCGTGATGCCATCCAGCCATCTCACCCTTTGTCGTCCCCTTCTCCTCCTGCCCCCAATCCCTCCCAGCATCAAAGTCTTTTCCAATGAGTCAACTCTTCGCATGAAGTGGCCAAAGTACTGGAGTTTCAGCTTTAGCATCATTCCTTCCAAAGAAATCCCAGGGTTGATCTCCTTCAGAATGGACTGGTTGGATGTCCTTGCAGTCCAAGGGACTCTCAAGAGTCTTCTCCAACACCACAGTTCAAACGCATCAACTCTTGGGCGCTCAGCCTTCTTCACAGTCCAGCTCTCACATCCACACATGACCACAGGGAAAACCATAGAAGCTACTTATTCCTCCTTTGGACACTGACATTACTTGGTCTTTCTTCTTATCCACCCCTTGCAGTGAGCTCCAATCCCCTCTCCAAAAAGCTTACCACACCCTAGAAATCCAGACTAGAAAGTCAAAAATCCAAAGACAGCATGGAAGGATGATGATGGCTGCCAGCACTGTGTGTGTGTACATTTCATCTCAGAAACTCTGTCGAAGACTCCACTAACCTTGCTGGCTCTAACGGTATGGGGAGAAATGAGACTAGGTCAAATTGAGGAAGCAGAAACAGGTGTTGTCAGTACTGCATGTTGTCCCCTTAGCTGGAGAACATGATGCTATTTTTCTTCCCTAGATGTTCTGCCATCTACAAGACTTAGAATGTATGCTTTCATTCTCAATGTCTATAAGGAACTCCAAGCTCAATGGTCTGCTGTGTCTAACTCCACTCTCAAATGCTCTAGTCCTCATGTTGCTTGTCTGTCATTATTATTAGCACCTCCTTGGGAAGATATTATTGGAAGTAATTTCACATTCTCTCAATGCAAGGAGCTAGTACAAGTTGTAGCTACTTCAGATCTCTGTAAAAAGCCCTGTGCACTGGTAATTTTTAGCCCATTAGAAATATGTATATACATGTGTATATATATATGTATATACATAACACACACACAGCACAGATACTGAGGGAAGGAAAAGTGCCATCAAAAGACATATGCCCTTTTATCCCTGTAATCCTTCAAAGTAGACAAGGGAAAACAGATGTGCTGCAGAGTCAATCAACATTTAAAGCCAGTGTAGAGGGCATATTTTAGGTCTGACTTTAAGGGGGAAAATATAGATATTTTATTTTTAAATAGAAATTAAGAAATCAGCAGGGCTCCATGTAAAAGCAAATCTTACAAACAAAAAATAGACACTAAGAAATAAAAATTTATCCTTCTGAGAATTCTGTTTTATTGTCCACAGAAAGCAAAGTCTGTGCTTTTTAGCAGAAACCCAAGAGTCTGTTGACAATGGAAAGCACACATCTTTGTGAAGCTCCCATAGTAATACTTCAGGAAAGGTAGTATGCGAAATACAGGCGACTTAATTTTTCCCTAGTATTTTGAAGATCAAAAGAATATCTCTATTCTACCAATAAGACACTCCCCCCACCAGTCTTCTACCTCCCCACTGGGGGAACTAAGCAAATTCCTTGGTTTCTCATGTCATTACCACAGGCTGAAATGATGTAACAATAATAGCAAACAGGGGTGTCCCCCTGTGCCAACTCTCTAATCAGTTTCAAAGTATGTTTTGTAGATTCTCACTGACACCACGCAAAGGAACTGGTCACTTGTGGTCTCAAAAGTTTTACAACAAATTGTGTGATTAAATTCTTTAAATACGTCTGTCCATTACTAATCCTCTTTTGCCAACATCCTTTTCAGAGAAAAATTGTGGCGCTCCATGGTGCCTGATTTATATTTCATTTTGAGAACAGGAAGTAAAGGGATTAAAGTTAAGGATTAAAACACTTACTCTTTACTGCATTTTTTTTTAACCTCCTGAATGGCTTCCTGGTTGCCATGGCTACTCTTCACTGGTCCTTAGTCTTGAATGCATGTCTTTGCATTAATAAAATATTTTAAATGCAATTTCATGGAAAACAATAGGGAAAGTAGCTTTAACTTCAATTGCTCTTAAAAAAGAAACTAGAATATTTTTTTTAAAAATCTTTTTTCTTCATTCTTTTATTGGCATCCTCCAGAGTGAAATGAACTAAGAGACAGCACAGGGACAGTCTAAAGAAAGATATACAAACGAAAACCAGAATTATGCAGCAGGGGCACAGGATATTACTTTGAGATAGTGACTTGGCCCTCATCTTACAAACCAGTGTTTGTAGGAAGATTAAGGCTCTCTGGGAATTTCTCAAATGTTGCAACACCACAGCACATTTTAAAGCAAAAATGCACGTAAATGCAGTGTTGCAATTCCACACTGCAAATACCAGCCAGGAATTGAAAAACTGAGGCTTTCACCACCACAAAGTTAACTTAACCATATCAATGTAAATATCACCGCTTTGCATCCAAGTCATTGACGGCAGCATCTGCACAGCAGGATGGCCAAAGAGGTGATAGTCACAAAGAGCAAGTGCTGTCAGGGCTGAAGATGCCTGCACGTACAGTGCACAGAGCTGATGCCAAGCTGGGTGTCGAAACAGAAGGGTGACGTTGATAGACAAGTGAGCAAACACAACTGCATTTGCGCTGCTCCTTTAAAAACGCTCCCCTGACATTCACTTTAGAATGTACTGCCTACATTCTTTTTAAAAGCCAAGGAAAACTAAGGAGTTGGAATAGTAAAAAATCCATTTTAAGATCTATTCTTAAAGTCCAATAGCAGAATAGGCTCCAGGATAAATTGTGGAGTGCCTCCTAAAACATCACCCAGCCATTTTTTCCCAATGCTCCCCAATGCGCAGTTTTTCTCTGCCTCCAGTGGTTTCAAACTATTCCTTTATCCCCCTGAGAGCCTCCTGAAAGTACCTCCCCCAGATCCAAGTATATCTATCATTTCTCACTTCTTCTGATTCCATAATCCCATTCAAACCACTTTCTTCTCATAATACTCACGGAAGATAGACAAGCTACTTGAAAACTTGTAATTGAAGCCATACTGATATATTAGTGGTAGTGAAGGGACTATAGAATTGCCTTGGCCATATAATAGAACAAAATTATACAGGAATCTTCTGGAGACAGTACCTAGAAAGAATGACTGTAATAGTGGAGATTCAAAGCATTGTAACAAACTAGTGATATAGATAATTCCAGGTATAGGTGAGCAACTCCCACATCAAAACATGAGATAATTGGTGCTACCCATGGGCAGCACCGTAGTATCTGAAACAAACATGAATGGAAATGGCAAGTTATATACAGATCCACAAGGTATATAATCATGTTCCTTCTTTCCTGGCTTCAGTCTTTTCTTTTGGAAATCATTTCTTCTGAGACAATTCGGAATATTTAGGGTCATCCCAGGATAGGCTGGGGTTACTATTTGGCTGTTCTTGCACATTTGAATTGAGAGGGAACAATTGGAACCTACTGTTGAGAGGCAATTCCCTGCAGGCATCTCAAGTTTCTCCATGTTGTGGCAACATAGGCACTGACTGCCTTTTTAGACTATCTTTTTTAAGGATGTTTCTATACCAAACAGGTTTGGAAAACTGACTGGGATAGTATCTTCCTTCTCAGCAAACAGCAGGCATACTTGCATGCATTACAAAGATCCTCCACTTTTCGAAAAAGTTTGCTGTATGCCACTTAGCTTTTATAAAAAACCTACATAGTACCTGTTTTTCGCTAAGCGAAAGGAATTTAAGGAGGATTTTCACTTTTGTGGGGGGAAAAAAGTTTTTTTCACTTTCACAAAAGTGAAAAGCAAAAATAGAGTTCAGCGTTTGTTTTATGGTGAGGTTTTATGGAGGCAGTGCACATCTGAAGCAGTGAGAGAGGCACCACCAACCTCCTTCCCTGGGAACTACACTACACTCAGAATCTCACCATCAAGCCTCCATAGCATCGTTCTCCATCCATGGACATCTATTCTTTATCTCCATTTATTTTGAGCATCTGTTAGCAAGATGTGTAATTGCTTCTCTGCTTTATACCATTTCTGTTTATGAAAGGTTTCTACTTTTGGATGGCAGAAAAGATTTGGGTTCTCTATAGCATATTCAAAAGCAGAAACATTACTTTGCTGACTAGGGTCCGTGTAGTCAAGGCTATGGTTTTTCCAGTGGTCATGTATGGATGTGAGAGTTGATCTGTGAAGAAGGCTGAGCACCGAAGAATTGATGCTTTTGAACTGTGGCGTTGGAGAAGACTCTTGAGAGTCCCTTGGACTGCAAGGAGATCCAACCAGTCCATTCTGAAGGAGATCAGCCCTGGGATTTCTTTGGAAGGAATGATGCTAAAGCTGAAACTCCAGTACTTTGGCCACCTCATGCGAAGAGTTGACTTATTGGAAAAGACTTTGATGCTGGGAAGGATTGGGGGCAGGAGGAGAAGGGGACGACAGAGGATGAAATGGCTGGATGGCATCACTGACTCGATGGACGTGAGTCTGAGTGAACTCCGGGAGTTGGTGATGGGCAGGAAGGCCTGGTGTGCTGCGATTCATGGGGTTGCAAAGAGTCAGACATGACTGATCGACTGAACTGAACTGAACTGAAGCTCAGAACTTCCCTTGTGTAACACAATCCACTGAGTTTTCTTCATGTCACCTTGTGGTAACTCGGACTTAAGAAACTTGCATAAGAAAAAGATGACACTCTGGCTACTGCTATTGCTGTGAGTAATAACTTCACCCTTGTCTCTGGCCAGGAGGCGTGTGTCTTCTGCCAGCCTCTATGAAACTGTAGCAGGCTAATTTATTACACTCTACCTAGGGTAAAATCTCAGATGCTTTACAGTTCCTGCCAATTATTAGACCATCCCCAGGATGTACAGAATACTGGGAAAAATATTTTTGCAAGGTTCCTGTCAATATAATCCATTTGAATCACCCCAAATCAGTATGTAGCATCACACTGAGAGCCAATCTCAGGTAATTCAGCAAAAGAAACGTCACATTAGCGAGCACGAACAATCTGCCCTCTTGGAATCTGGTCCAGCCTACAAGGCCTCAGGAGGAGCCTAAAGGCATCTGTCCAAAAGCTCATTAGGGTACCTAGTTGACCCCATATATATGGTAGAGGGTGAGAGAATCCCTTGAAGGAGAGAAGTGAGGGCTGGCACTGCTATGGGTGCTAGTCTGGGTTCAGGGTTCCCCACTTGGATGGTACTGCTGGCCCAGTCTCCAAAAAAGGGTTTGGAAATTTTAAGGAAGGCACTCTAAAGCATGGGGGCCCCAGGGCTTCAGTTAGGGGCCCAGCTACCGTCTGCTAAGAGAAGGCTACTACAGAGCTTCTCAGAACAATCCTCATGCTAAGAACTTGTTGACAAGTTACACAGTTTCCCATGGTGGAAACTCAAGGCAGCCCACAGTAAGAATGGCAGAGTCAAAGGAACACCAGATGTGGAGTCAGAACAACTTAGCTGGAGCAAGTTCTGCTTACTGAGAGTGCTCAGAAAGAGGTTTACCTTCTCTGAGGCTTATGTCTTTCATCTCTAAAGTGGGATTACAATAACAATTTTAACACTAACCTTGTATAACTGTGAAGATTAAAGAGGTAAAAGGGTGTGAAAATGGCCAGTAAACTATGCTACATGAGTATCAAATAGTTCTCATTGTTCTTCTTCCCACTTCCTTTAAGCTTTTATTTTATAAGGGAAAAGAGTAAAAATGGGTAACTGCACCCATTGCATTATTACTGGATGTTTTAAACGCCAATTCACTTCTTTTTGCCATAACTGATGGCTGAAGAGATATAATTGGTGTTGAGTTTGTGAGTGTTTTGCTGTGTTGAAATCTCTGATTAATTTCAAGCTTAATATTCTGGGAGGGAGGGGGCTCATAACTGGGATGGAGATGGGAGGTGGGGAAATCATTATGAACATTAGGTTCCTCTGTTCATTTACGCCAAGGTTGAGGGTACCTTAATGTGTCTGAGTATGACTTGAAAATTGGGGAACTCGTTTTTGACATTTTTCCGTATGAAGATACAAGATTTTTTTAAAAGAGCAGGGGAATGGATCATCCTTGATTGCTAATTTGAGTACAAAGAAATGAAACCTGACTTCTGCATCTGCTTATGTACAAATGAGAAAACACTGATGATGTCCCTTGTACTACCAATTCTACTCAAAATCCATATTGAGTAAATATTACCTACAGCTGGGGCTTGTGTGCTAGCCTAGTCCAAAGCACTGCTGTGAATCACAGCTTCTTGCCCGACACGTTCTGTCACCTCTTTACTTATGTTTTCCCTTTTGAGCCTCCTTTTTCAGAGACCAATGATGTTCTTGCCTCACGTTGAGTGATAAAAGCTCCTCATATAAGTGATTTTTACTACTGAGTAAAAGGGGCACCATGTTTATATAAGATAGAAAAATAATATACAGAAAGATATATAGCAATGTTAAGCCACTGTGATCAACTATATCACGATTCTGCTACTACCCAGGATCTATATTTCCTATATCTGGGAGAACCAAATGAAAATTATGAGAAACATGACTGCCAGAAGTAGAGTGAGAGAGGAGAGCAAGGTCTAGTATAGGAGAGAAGACCGCAAGAGAGGCCACTAGCTAGTCAGAGGATTCAGAATTCTAATGTCACACTAACTCTGCTACCAAAAACACTTGTAAGCCTGATTATAAAAGTATGTTCTGAGAAAGTACCAAGAGACAAGACCCAGAAAAATGTAGACACAGAAATCTATACCTCAAATTTCAGTCGAGAAATACAACTGATAATTAGAATGCTTAAACTTTATGCTTGGAAAGATTCTAGAAATAATATAGGTTAGTTTCTTTCAAAAGAAAGAAAGTCAATGGGGTCTAGGATGGGGTTATTGAGAACAACTAGAGAATTCCTATTTCCTTTTTAGATACCATTAGGTGAAAGCCACACATATAATGAGCCTATAATTCAACAACTTATTTAATGAAGTCTCTCATGATAGCCTCTTGGAACCTGAGAGAATGAGAGCATTTTGGAGAAGACTGAGAAACCTGGAACTGATGATGGTCCTGCTGGATATGGTCATAAATGCATGAGCCACAGTATCTAAACAAAATTGATTAACAACAATAAGCCAACCTAATTGTCTTATCTCCTTTCATCCTAGGTCCCTACTTCATGCCCCATATTACACCATAATTATCTTTCTACATCAGAAATCTGACCAGAGTTTATCTTTAAACATCTGCTCCCTGTCAACCTTTTCAGTTCAATGCTGCCGCAATAACCAGGAAATGACACTGCCGTCTCCTGTGACTCTGCCTGAAACTGTTTTCTGTGGCATTAATGAAATGAAGAGAACAGAGAGTCATGCAATCCATACACTAAAAATCCAGAAGATGGGTAATAAGTAAAAGTTGTAGGATAACAGGAATTTTAATGCAGAATTTCTACATACATCAGAAGGTCATTAATGGAAACAAAGATGAATTCTTGGCAGAGAGAACTAGAGCTTCTGTGTGGGTGTTCCATGAAGGCAGATTTTTTACTTAATTATATAAAGAATGTTTGGACTAGACTTACTAACTAACAACAACAACAAAAAAATTGTCTTAAAAATCAGAAAGCTGAAGATGTCATGAAGGGACTTTATGAACATCTTTTGGGACTTTTTGAATGTGATTCCCCATACTGGACTCCAGGGAAGATGAGGTTCCGTCTAAGGACTCACAATTCCAATGGACTACAGCTGTGCCCACAGCTGACCCTGTGCAGTGGCAGCACAGCAAGCACCCATCCCCAGAAAGAGGAAAAACATCTTTCTATTCCAGTGAAAAGAACAGCCCTAACAGTTAACTGGAGAGTTAGGACTCAACAAACAACTGAAACAGTGAGCATTTAAGATGTCACATGACACTCTGCTAGAGTCTATAAAGAGGGGTCTGGATTGCCGAGTAGCACAGTAATCTTTTTCCAAAATGCTCTGTGGAATGCCAAGGTTGCAAACAGTATGTCAAGACTTAATGGAAGGCTTTGCATCAGGCAGTACTAGCTAATTCTGGAGTACATTCTGTAGGTCTTGCAGGAAAACAGCATACGACCTTTGGCATCATACTGAGCTCCCTTTCCACTTCTAAACTTTCTCATTTCTCAGAAACATACTAAAGAGAGTAGAGGTTTAAAAAAAGAGCCATCTTGAAGTCATCTTGACTCTAAAAGCCAGAAGACTAAAATAAGATAATGTATACAATATAGCTCTGAAATGTTAAAGTATTAAATGTAGGCAAAATAAATTATCACTGTTATCACATCACTATTAAAACAACTGAATCACAGAGATTGGATTCTGCTTGATGAGCAACTCAAGTGGTGCCCTGCAGAAGGCTCAAAGATCTATTCATCAAGTTCCCCTAACTTTTCAAGTATGAATTCAAATAAACCAGCTGAGGCAGGAAAAATCTCTTCTCCTCTTAGAAAATTCTTGCTATTGTCTGACTTTTGCCTCTATGCATCACTAATAAAGGGGCTTCCCAGGTGGTGTTAGTGGTAAAGAACCTGCCTTCCAATGCAGGAGATGTAAGAGATGTGGGTTCGATCCCTGGGTGGGGAGGATCCCCTGGGGGAGGGCATGGCAATCCACTCCAGTATTCTTGCCTGGAGAATTCCATGGACAGAGGAACCTTGCAGGCTATAGTCCTTATGGTCGCAGAGTCAGACATGACCAAAGTGACTTAGCACACACTCACACACCACTAATAAAAGCCAGTTTCCGCAGCAGAAAAGGATGATGACAAGGTATTTTTCTCTATTGTAATAGCATTTCTAACTCCCATCCCTGTGGCCGCAGCTACCTCCTCCAAGGATGGAGCTCCGTCTCATACAGGACCTCAGCAAGCACTGGGCATGTATTTCCTCACAGGTAGCGACCACATACCCACGGGATGGCTGTTATTACCCAGATTTCACCAATGAGAACAGTTTAACAGAGGCAAACTCAAAACAACAACAAGGTCTAAAGTGGGTATAACAGGAAAACTCTTCTGTATGAAATATATATTTACCCATTTCCCATTCACATAACACTATCCACAGGAAAACTGACAAGTGGTAGGGATTTTCAACCGAAAGACATGGATTCTCTCCAGTAAGTTTGTCTAGTAAAGATTTTAAAACACACAAATAAGACCACAAATGTGTTTCTAGTATGAAGAAAAAACAAAATAGATATATAAACAATTCACAATTATGTTATGATCTCAGTTTCCTTTAATTGTTTTTAAACAGCTAAAATCCCTTTGAGGGTAAAATAAATTAATGGAGAAGTCTTGAGTGGAGAAAAACAACTTACTAAAATTTCAACAATAACTTGTCTTCTCTCTTAGTAACCCTTAGTAGACAACATGATGTAATTATAGTAGTAATAGTTAACCCTTATTGGCCATGTATAACATACCAAACACCATGGTAAGCATTTTACTGTCATTATTTCATTTAACATGATAAAAATACACTATATTAACAAACATTATATGATATAAACTTATGACAAAAATGACTGAATTAAAAGTTAACATATGATAAACTTGTCTGATTCTGTAAGTTCTCTGATATATAACACAGAATTGTTGCTGTTTAAGCTGCTAAATCATGTCTGACTCTTAAAACCCATGGATTGTAGCCTGCCAGGCTCCTCTGTCCATGGGATTTCCCAGGCAAGAATACTGGAGTGGGTTGCCACTTCCTTCTCTAGATCTTCCCAACCTAGGGATTCAACCCCGGTCTCCTAGGGAAGCCCATAACACAGAATACATGTTTTAAAAAGCATCTGGTTATTTGCTTAAAGTATAATCCTCCTCTACTCTTTCAGCATGGTATCTATAAATTAATTGCATGAACTAATTTGCTTTGAATCATCACTGGTATAGTAAAAGGGAGTAAGATTAGTATATCTGATAATTAATTTCCATATGTTTTCCTAGTGAATAATTAATTTGCACTAAAATAAATTATATTTTGAATTTTACCAGGCTCCGTTTTTGTCACTAGTATCACCTTCAAATAAAGTAGCCTCAGTTAACTTTTAACATAATAATGTATTTTATTTTATGGGTGTGATGGTCAGTTTTACATGTAAGTTTGGCTAGCCTTTCCCTCCCCAGTTATGCAATAAAACACTAATCTAGGTAATTTTTTAGATGTGATTAACATTTCTAATCAATTTTTAATCCAACCAGCTGAAAAGGCCTTAAAAGCAGAACTGAGGTTTCCCTGAGAAAGAAATTTCACCTGTGGGCTGCTCATCCAATCCTAGAAGTAGAAACTCTGGTACCATCTTGACTCTACCCTTCATCACTGGCATCCAATCCATCACCACTTCCTGTCCACTCATTTTTCTCTCAACTACCACTATCCTTGTCCAGGTCTCTATAATCTTGTAAAACTGCATACCATCCTATCTGGTGCAATCGCTTTAGACTCCTCCATTAATCTATTGCACCTTACTCCCCACACTTGAGTTCACCAGCTATACAATCAGCCCACCACCTGTCAAAATCCATCTTTAACATCTCTGATTGCCTCAAGGGAAAGGAGCCTATCTTATCATTTTTGCATTCACAAGCACTTATCAAAATATCAGACACACAGTAAATGTTGGGTAAGTAGGAGTCAATCCTCCAGAACATAAGAAGCACAGATCCTTCTTAGGTGGGCAAAGTTGTGGGGGGTTATTGCAATTAAAGCCAGGTGAAAAAGTCACTAGGTATCTTACATTTCTTTTGGCTCAGAGTCTTTTTTTTTTTTTTTAATAACAGCTTTATTGAGGTATAACTGATAAACAAGGAACTGCACATATGTAATATGTACAACTTGATCAGTTTGGACCTATGCAAATACCCATGATATCATAACTGCAACCAAGGTAATAGACGTATAACACACCTCCCAGAGTGTTTGCTTGTGTTCCTTCATGTGTGTGTATGGCGGTGGTGGTGGGAGGGGTTCTCTCTCTTTTACCATCAAGAAGTCTTAATTTTGGAAAGACAGTGACATCTATGGGGTTTCTCCTTAGAAAAATACATTTTACATAATTTCTGAGATTTCATGGACTTTCTAGAACCCACTCATCCATGTATTCCCCTACGGTCCATGGATCCCAGGTTAACCTCTGAATAGAACCAAGTATCGCAGATTCAAGTTTGATTTTAATTCCCTCTGGTTTAGGTCTCAACTTCCTTTCCTTCTTCTGGATCATTTTTGTACCACCATCCAAGCATCCATATGACCTACAGAAACTAGCTATTAGTCATCACTAAAAGAGATCTTCATCTATAAGAATATTCAGTTCTTACAAAGAAAAATATTTCCAAGGACATTACTGTTCTGCTGTTGTTCACAATAGACCACCCTGGATTGCAGGTAGGTGTAACAATAGACCACCCTGGATTGCAGGTAGATGGTTACCCTTTCACCTTTGAGGCCCTATGTTTGCCGTTCAAGATAGCTATGAAGATGGGGAAATGGAAAAACTGGGGGACTGTAACTTAAGCAAAATCAAGGAACAATTCATAGTACTGCATAAAAGAAGCCCATACCTTCTGACATCCAATCCAGAAAGTACTCTTGAGACCTAGCCACCTTCCCAGTATCTACATGAAAAGTTTTCACATTAGGCTTATCCAAGCCCCTGTGTAAAGTCACCTGAAAATACATCTTTAGAGCTCAAGATACAAACAAACAGAAAAATATTACTCATGGGTACCAAAGACAAAATTCAACCGAATCTGAAAAGGAAAGATGAGAGAGAACTAGCAGAGGAAGCTGTAATTGCGCGAGGGGCCAGTTCTTCAGAAGCGGAGACAAAGAACAAAACCGAGGAGGGCCTGATGAGCTGTCACGATATCGTAAGACGTAATGTTTAGGCAGAAGAAAGTCTGAAATAAATGCTTTTACTACAAAATCATTTTGATCAAGAATCCTCAGAATCTAATAAGAGAAAGGAAAGGAGAAGCTTGGAAGGTTTCTGTCAATCAATCAAAAAAAGCAATTATCTAGGAACCATCTCTATAAGGTGGCTGTGCTAGGCACTGTGCAGCCAGAACTGCTCACTAAAGCACCAGTCATAAGGCCCTCACTCTTTACATAGTTGGCCAGAGCTCTGCCACATACTCCTAATTTTTTTTTTTCTAATTAAGAATTTTCAAGGGGAATAGAACTAAAACTACTGTGCCACACATGACAAAGAATTGTGATAAAATCAAGAACAATGTAGAACTCTATAGATCTCCCCATTTCTTTCAAATAAGAGAGACTAAAACTTCACTCTTTAAGAGTGTCTATCAGTCACAAAGGAACTCCCAGATACACTGTTCCAGACACACGCTCTGTGTGACTTTAATCACAGCATTTCTCCTACTGCACAGAGCACATGTCTCCTTGTATCTCTCATTGGAATGTAATCTTTAAGAGGGCAAGTTTAGTTCTCACTTGTTTTTAAATCCCAGAGCTGATGCAGGATCTCACTTGCTACTTATGCTGACTGCTCGTGCATGTGCCTGCATGCCCAGTTGCTTCAGTCATGTCCAACTCTTTGCAACCCTGTGGCCCGAAATGCTGCCTGAGTCAGGGTTTTTTCAGGTGGGAGATACAAGTAATGCTTTTCATTGTCTAGCATCCAGTTCCTCTAATGCCGACTGAGGAAAGGCTGCCAAAAAGTTTAACTACAACAAAGTAAGATGATTCTGACATCTACTGCTATGCTCTCAGCAGTAGAATCTTTTAAAAGAAGCTCAAACAGAAAGGTACAATACTTCAACATAAGCAGAGTTTTAAATTTTTTTGCAGGCAATAGTTTTCTCATTTCTAAAGTGGTCATTTGAATGTGTTTCTGACCATCTCACCTCAACAGTTCCCCCTCTTTTACCTCCATGTCAACTTCCTCACTGCTTCCTTGCCTATGTTTATATTATTTTTTGTTCATCTTTTTTATTATTGCTGGATTTCATCAAGATAGTTTGGCTCTATGAGAACAAAGAATATGTCTGTCTTATGCACAATTGCATTCATGGGTCTAATCCAATGCCTGACACACAGCAGATGCTTAATAAATATTTGTTGAGTGGAATAAATTATTTGAGAATGTATTTCTCAAATAATTTACAGAAGAGTAGTTTGATAAGATATTCTAGAGGGAAAAGAAGATTGTTTTGTTGGCCAGTTCAGTTCAGTTCAGTTCAGTCGCTCAGTCGTGTCCTACTCTTTGCAATCCCATGAATTGCAGCTCGCCAGGCCTCCCTGTCCATCACCATCTCCCGGAGTTCACTCAGACTCACGTCCATCGAGTCAGTGATGCCATCCAGCCATCTCATCTGCGGTCGTCCCCTTCTCCTCCTGCCCCCAATCCCTCCCAACATCAGAGTTTTTTCCAATGAGTCAACTCTTCACATGAGGTGGCCAAAGTACTGGAGTTTCAATTTTAGCATCATTCCTTCCAAAGAAATCCCAGGGCTGATCTCCTTCAGAATGGACTGGTTGGATCTCCTTGCAGTCCAAGGGACTCTCAAGAGTCTTCTCCAACGCCACAGTTCAAAAGCATCAATTCTTTGGCATTCAGCCTTCTTCACAGTCCAACTCTCACATCCAGACATGACCACAGGGAAAACCATAGCCTTGACTAGACGGACCTCAGTCAGCAAAGTAATGTCTCTGCTTTTGAATATGCTATCTAGGTTAGTCATAACTTTTCTTCCAAGGAGTAAGCGTCTTTTAATTTCATGGCTGCAGTCACCATCTGCAGTGATTTTGGAGCCCCCCAAAATAAAGTCTGACACTGTTTCCACCGTTTCCCCATCTATTTCTCATGAAGTGATGGGACTGGATGTCATGATCTTCATTTTCTGAATGTTGAGCTTTAAGCCAACTTTTTCACTCTCCTCTTTCACTTTCATCAAGAGGCTTTTTAGTTCTTCACTTCCTGTCATAAGGGTGGTGTCATCTGCATATCTGAGCCAAGAAATACTGAATTAAATCAATCAAATTAATGTTTTTTTCCATCTGGAATAGTGGTGTATCTAAAGCTCTGAGAACTCTTACTCCATTGAATATTATTCAACTCAGCATTCCCAAGTTTAAATGATAACAAAAAAACTTTCTAAAAGAATTATCTGATAAGATTCTGTAGATTGTGTTGTAGATAAAACACTTTGGGAAACACTGCTTTAAGGGCTAAAAAAGACACTGAGCTAGGCTCAGTGATGCAAGTATTTATTTTTCTGTATTCACAAGGCCAAAGACAGTTTCTCTGATCTCTCCAAAAAGGAACAGAATATTTTTCTAACTATCTATTTACTCTCATGGACAACCATCTCTACCCTTCCAGTTTCCATCACCAAATGTGAATTCTCAATTCCTTTTCATTGGTTCCAATTATCATGTAGCATTAAAATGTTCTCAAAAGCACAGCTGGTTTCATATTGGATCTGCTTTAAAAAGAAGTCTCCAGGCAACTGGTTTCAACTCCAAATCATTATTATCAACTGGGGGTTAACCTGACTTTTTTTTTCATTTACATTTAGTTATTAGTTAGCATCACTATTTTGAACCAAAATTGTTTATTTTACAAAAACATACCTACTGCCTTTCTTGGAATCTGTTACCCTCAACTGAGACATCAGGACATTCAGGCAGGTAATATGTCTCACCATCATTTGGAGGTGTAATGTAAGTAATCTGTCAGCAACAACTGTTAAGTAGAAAAGTTAATAAGTGACTCAAACACACACACACACACACACACACACACACACACACGTGCCATTTTAATGTCATTGCTGTAATAACATCAGTTTTACTCAAATTTCAATATGATTTCCTAAATGTGAGCGGAAGAAGAGAAGCTACCAGTTCATCTTGAAATGTTATGTCTATAATATGTGTCTATGACTGACATTCCATTGAGAGTTAGAGTGATTCTTAATTTATTCCTGAGCAGGAAAAAAATGGAAGGAGGGAGGGGGAAGGATGAAGGAAAAAAGACTGCAAAATCTGGGAGGACCTCTGACTGTGTACTTCATCTGTATATTCCATATGCCATGTAGATGATAGAAAAAGTTAAGTTCCACTAACTCTTCTATACATGCTTTCATTTAGGGGAAACTATATTTTTTCCACATAGCTTTTTGAAGATTTCAACAACTGCACAAAACAAGGTGAGCCTATGTTGTATTTAATGAAACTGTTAATAGTTTTGAGTACATATGGGGTGCTGGTGGCTCTGAGCAGATTCCAGAGTATCACCAGTTCTACATGAAGAGAGTTGCATTAAATAAGCAATTCCATTTCATCCAGAAAGCTATAAGAGCTGTTCTCTAAGAAAATACGTGTACATGTTGCATTCACATACACTTCAAATGCTACATTTGCTTGGTTTAAAACGGCCAGTGTTGAGGTCACAAAAGTGAAAGTTAACTACAGTGAGTCAAAGGTGAATGTTTAACAAACATTTAATAAATCACACCCAAAGTTTGGAATCTTTGTGGAAGTATGAAATGGACAAAGGATTCACGTCATCTCTAACTTTTGGCCCAGTATTCTTTCCATTCACTTTTAAAAAGTCCATTTGGAGAGCAGGCCAGAGTTGAAGGAAACCTCCCGGCTTATGGCACTTGCAAGGTGAAACTGAAAATTTCTAACAAAGCTCACAGCCTTGAGGAAAATTTCAAGTGGCTTATTGTCTTAGTTTTTTCTTATTTCCCCACTCATTATCAGACAAAATTGAAGGACAGATTCTGTCTTCTGCTCTGTAGACTGATTTCTATTCTCACTGGAGACCATAGCTGGTGACTTGAGTATTTTGCTACTCATTTATCTGTGCAGCCCTCTATTTAATGGACTCAAGATCTGCAAAGCACATTCTATGGAAAAAGTCTGTACATCAGCTGATGGGATGTGTGGGTGTGCACACATCAGACAAAGAGAAAAGTTACTCTGCATGCAACGAGCCAAATCATCTCAATTCTTTTGCAGAAGAGGTTTTTTTTTTTTCTTTTTCCTTTGTTTTCACAGCTTGAATAATATTTAGCTGAGTTTTCAGGTTCTTGGTTTTCAGTAGGATCTAACAGGTGTGGGAAAGGGCCCCATGCCCATGACCAGGGCATCACTTACGAGATCTCTACCCCTCCTAATAAACATTTGTCTTACGGGTGAGGGTGGCTTGTCACTGGCCATGATTTCAGAGAAAGGCTTCATAAAGCCAGCCATGTTAAGACCAAAATAATGTCATTTAGTGTCCAGGGGGAGGTTGAAAAGAGGATTAGAGGCAGGCAGGCAGGCAGGGTATATTAAAGGAGTCCATGACTAACAGGGTGTGACAGAAAAGAGTTTTATTCTTTTCAACAAAACAATTCCCTAGGGCTGGGACCATTACTCCACTGTGCCTTTATCACCTTGGAATTTTTATGGTTATTTTTGATGAATTCACATTTTTGTAAAGGCTTTTTGAAATAATGCCAATTTTCAATTTTTAATTAAAGTCGTAAATAATCTTAATTCTGCTTTAAAAGGGTTATTGTTTCTTACTTTTTAAAATCATTGCTGCCAGGAAATATTCCAAATACCAAGCGCTGATGTGAGTTAGTAATTAGAATCTCTCCGAGGTCTAGTAACAGTCTACCATGTAAATACTACACACCAATACACGGGTGCAAGGTTTGAAAATGTGGACTGATTGATTTCAGGTTTATTAGCACTGCTTTTCCTGGGAGTGACATTACCTCTTTTTATTGGATAGAGCAACTTTCATCATTTTAATTTCCATGAATTAGTTCATCAAAGATCCACACAGGATTTTTTAAATCTTCAGATTAAAAGGCCAGGTTAAAAATTGGAAAGTAAACACAGTAAACTTATCAGTAAGGACTAAGCACATAAAGTCAGCCAAATTCAATTCAGTCACTTGCAGGAAACAGTGAACAACAAAAGCTGAATCATTGGAGACATAATACCTCATTTTACATAAGACAAAATTAAGAGAATATTGTAATATTTGACATCAGCTTGTAATTCTGCCCCTTGTAAGTATATCCTTTTATCCAGATTGTCTATTAAAGGTTCTTAAAAACTGTTTACAAATTTATAGTCTTAAGATATGATTATTTTCTTTAAATTAGTGCTTCAAACATCTTTCGTAGAATCAAAACTACTCTTCCCTTATAAAGAAGCTGAAATACTCTGTGTTTGAGCAATATAAGCTATTAATAACTCCTAAAAATATTGCATTATGTTTTCATACCTACTGTCAACCTAGGTTACTCTCTTGGGTTGAATATCATATTACTGCTTATTTGTCTACGTGTGAGACTTACATTCTGTCATATCCACGACAACTGTTATTCTCTATGAAGGTGCTCTTGAATCTTATAACAAAGTTGCTAATACAGTAAAACCTCATACATTTGGGACAACTTGGAGGTAGAGAATGGTCAGATTTAGGGGGAAGAAACTCAGCAAGAGGATTTTTTGTTTAAGAAACACAACTAATTATTTCAAGTTTATAAGATACACATGGATAATGACAAAAACCATTAGACAGTGGTCCTCCTAAGCAATTCTCAGTATGTCATTATAAAAATGGTGTGTTATTTTAAGAATATTAAACATCCTTCTTACAACTTTATTCTTATTAGTAATTCACTTAGCTCCTTTGCTGTTTTAAAATACAGGAACATATTCCAATCCATGTTGAATGATCATCTATTATGATATGTTGATAATGATCATCTATTATCAATTGACTGGGATTCCAATCAAAGAGATTTAACTATACTTATGTGGGCTTTTCTAGTGGTTCAGACAGTAAAGAATCTGCCTGCAGTGCAGAAGACACTGGTTAGATCCCTGGGTATGGACGATCCCCTGGAGAAGGGAATGGCTATGTACTCCAGTATCTTGCCTGGAGAATTCCATGGACAGAGAACCTGGTGGGCTACAGTCCATGGGTTCACAAAGAGTCAGACATGACTGAGTGACTAACACTTTCACTTTCAACTATATTTATAGAGGAAAAATAAATAATTTTAACAACTGACTTATAAGAGTAGGCTTGTATGCCATTAAGAATATTTATTTTAAAAAAGAACTTTTATCAAATTTTTCTAAGTGGACATTTTTCTAACTCACAGTGGAGAGGCCAAATTATTTACATATATGAGCCCTCAACGAGCATTGTGCTACCACCTCCCAAGGAAGAAAAAGCTCAAGTAACAAAAAGGTTACAGAGCATATCCCGAAATAAAAGAACTAAATCCCTATTGCCAGCATCCGCTGGATCATTGAAAAAGCAAGAGAATTCCAGAAAAACATCTATTTCTGCTTTATTGACTGTGCCAAAGCCTTTGACTGTGTGGATCACAATAAACTGTGGAAAATTCTGAAAGAGATGGGAATACCAGACCACCTAACCTGCCTCTTGAGAAATCTGTATGCAGGTCAGGAAGCAACAGTTAGAACTGCACATGGAACAACAGACTGGTTCCAAATAGGAAAAGGAGTACGTCAAGGCTGTATATTGTCTCCCTGCTTATTTAACTTATATGCAGAGTACATCATGAGAAACGCTGGACTGGAAGAAACACAAGCTGGAATCAAGATTGCCGGGAGAAATATCAATAACCTCAGATATGCAGATGACACCATCCTTATGGCAGAAAGTGGAGAGGAACTAAAAAGCCGCTTGATGAAAGTGAAAGAGGAGAGTGAAAAAGTTGGCTTAAAGCTCAACATTCAGAAAACGAAGATCATGGTATCTGGTCCCAGCACTTCATGGGAAAGAGATGGGGAAACAGTGGAAACAGTGTCTGACTTATTTTTTTGGACTCCAAAATCACTGCAGATGGTGACTGCAGCCATGAAATTAAAAGATGCTTACTCCTTGGAAGAAAAGTTATGACCAACCTGGATAGTATATTCAAAAGCAGAGACATTACTTTGCCGACTAAGGTCCGCCTAGTCAAGGCTATGGTTTTTCCTGTGGCCATGTATGGATGTGAAAGTTGGACTGTGAAGAAAGCTGAGTGCCGAAGAATCGATGCTTTTGAACTGTGGTGTTGGAGAAGACTCTTGAGAGTGCCTTGGACTTCAAGGAGATCCAACCAGTCCATTCTGAAGGAGATCAACCCTGGGATTTCTTTGGAAGGAATGATGCTAAAGCTGAAACTCCAGTACTTTGGCCACCTCATGCGAAGAGCTGACTCATTGGAAAAGACTCTGATGCTGGGAGGGATTGGGGGTGGGAGGAGAAGGGGACGACTGAGGATGAGATGGCTGGATGGCATCATGGACTCGATGGACGTGATCTGAGTGAACTCTGGGAGATGGTGATGGACAGGGAGGCCTGGCGTGCTGCGATTCATGGGGTCGCAAAGAGTCGGTCATGACTGAGCGACTGAACTGAACTGAACTGAACTTATTTAATTTAATTGCAGAATACATCATGAGAACCACTGGGCTGGATGAAGCACATGATGGAATCAAGACTGTGGGGGGAAATATCAATAACTTCAGATATGTAGATGACACCATCTCTATGACAGAAACTGAAGAACTATAGTCTTTTGATGAAAGTGAAAGAGGAGAGTGAAAATGTTTGCTTAAAGCTCAACACTCAGAAAACTAAAATCATGGCATCTGGTCCTATCACTTCATAGCAAATAGATGGGGAAACAATGGAAACAGTGGTTGACTTTATTTTGAGGGACACCAAAATCACTGCAGATGGTCACTGCAGCCATGAAATAAAAAGACGATTACTCCTTCAAAGAAAAGTTATGATCAACTTAGACAGCCTATTAAAAAGCAGAGACATTACTTTGCCAACAAAGGTCCATCTAGTTAAGGCTATGGTTATTCCACTAGTCATGTATGGATGTGAAAGTTGGACTATAAAAAAAGCTGATCAGTGAAGAATTGACGCTTTTGAACTGTGGTGTTGGAAAAGACTCTTGAAAGTCTGCTGGACTGCAAAGGGGTCCAACCAGTCCATCCAAAAGGAGACCAGTCCTGAATATTCATTGAAGGGACTGATGTTGAGGCTGAAACTCCAATACTTTGGCCACCTGTTGTAAAGAGCTGACGCATTTGAAAAGACTCTGATGCTGGGAAAGATTGAGGGCAGGAAGAGAAGGGGAAAACAGAGAACAAGATGGTTGAATGGCATCACCAACTCAATGGACATAAGTTTGAGTAAACTCCAGGAGTTGGTGATGGACAGAGAGGCCTGGTGTGCTGCAGTCCATCGTGTCACAAAGTGTTGGACATGACTGAGCAACTGAACTGANTTTCTTTGGAAAGAATGATGCTAAAGCTGAAACTCCAGTACTTTGGCCACCTCATGCAAAGAGTTGACTCATTGGAAAAGACTCTGATGCTGGGAGGGATTGGGGGCAGGAGGAGAAGGGGACAACAGAGGATGAGATGGCTGGATGGCATCACTGACTCGATGGATGTGAGTTTGAGTGAACTCCGGGTGTTGGTGATGGACAGGGAGGCCTGGCACACTGCGATTCATGGGGTGGCAAAGAGTCGGACACAACTGAGCAACTGAACTGAACTGAACTGAACTCCCTATAAATCATAAAAGAATGAAAGATTCTGGTTAGCTTGACGCCATGGTGACCTGAAAACCAGGCCATAGAGTTTAATAAAACCATAGGAGATCATAGGCATCACTGACTCAATGAGACTGAGCAAATGAGTCTGAACAAATTCCAGGGGACAGTGAAGGGCAGGGAAGCCTGGTGTGCTAATGGGATCACAAAGAGTAAGACACAGATTATCAACTGAACAACAGTGATCAGTCACTTGAAAAAAGTTTAGTTTTAAACTTCCCTTCAATTTGTTATGAAGGACTCTTAAATGAATTAGGTACCCATCTAAACACAAGTGAAAACCCAAGGTCAGGTCAACATATTTTCTGCCATAATCAGAACATACTTTTTGTTCCAAAAATTTACAGAGTCTGGTATTCTTTGGAAGGAATGATGCTAAAGCTGAAACTCCAGTACTTTGGCCACTTCATGAGAAGAGTTGACTCATTGGAAAAGACCTGATGCTGGGAGGGATTGGGGGCAGGAGGAGAAGGGGACGACCGAGGATGAGATGGCTGGATGGCATCACTGACTCGATGGACGTGAGTCTGAGTGAACTCCGCGAGTTGGTGATGGACAGGGAGGCCTGGCGTGCTGCAATTCATGGGGTCGCAAGGAGTCGGACACAACTGAGCGACTGAACTGAACTGAACGTATATTTACAGTTCAAACCATACAATTAACAAATGCAATATGCCACCTCCTGAGCCTCCTGTGGCATGCTCCCTTCACTGTACTCCTCTGCCTCCCTGCCTTCAGTACTATACTAAATGTTGCTCATTACTTCCTTGAACTTCTCTACTGTTTTCCATGTATCAGAATCTCTAATACACTCTCAAAATTTTGCCTGTTTTGGAACATTATATAAATAGAAATAAAAAAAAAAGAAAATGTCTTGAAAGGTAGTAAGCTCTTTGTTTCTCAAGATGTTAAAGAACAGTATTGTCAACCACTTGCTGCTTATGAAGTCAGGAGGATAAGTCAAGTGGGTTGGCAGGTTGATCTTTAACATTTCTTCCAAATCTGAGAGATACTACAGCTTCTAAGAACTCTGAGAGATGCACTAAGCCCTCAATGATGTCAAAAGTGATTTTAGGTTCAATTTTTTTCTCAGACTTTCATATATAGTACCTATTAAGAAACGTGTTTTTTCTAAGCTTAAAGGGAACAATGGTCTATATATACTCATCCTACCATCCTCATCAGAGCTAATAATTTTAGCTAATTGATATTTTATGTTTTGTATTGACATTTATTAAGCACTTATCACCAGAAAGGGTATTTGTTGTGTTGTTTTCCCAATTCAAGTTTCTTTAATAATTTGGACTTAATTTTGTTACTTTCCAGTTTTGGTGACTTTCACTAATTTCATCAACTTCTATTATACAAATCCTCCCCAGAAATTCATATCTGATTACATCAATTATGAAAATCACAGCCTTCTCTACTCAGAGTCAAAAATATGTTACACTTTGAGAAGCATTAGGACTACCAATTTCCCACAGAAGCTCCCAGTACTGCAAGAGGAATTTAAATGTGCTTTTCCTGGCTGGATACATTTTCATTTAAAATTACCTTTTTCCTTGCTTGCTGATCTTTGGAAGAATGTGCCTTCACATGCTTTCTTAAGGAACTTGGGTCTGTGTAGCGTTTGGTACATCCCGGAATTTGACAAGCATAAGGTTTCTAAATAAGAAAGAAAGAAAGAGCTGTGGTTAAATCATAAAGGTAACTGAGGAAGATTTACTCAAAGACTATTGACTTCAGAGCATGAACTGTTGCCAACTGATTGATGTGAATTGCTATGTGATACTCATGCATTTTAATTAGAAAGCCCAGTAAGTTTGCATCAAGGCAAAGAGAAGAATAAACTTTCAAGAAACAAAGAGATGGCTCATCTTTGAAGATTTTTAAGAGACTGCTACAGAATGCCCTCTTGCCACGAAACCTCCTGTGGCATTTTTCAATATGAAAATTATTAGTATCTCCAGTCATACTTACAATTATGTTCCCCTGAAAACAATCTCTGGTACTGTCAGAAATTAGGAAACACATATTCTTTAAGAGTTCAGGTATAAAGAAGCTGTAGAAAAGTCCAGAAAAGACTGGTAATGTTTCAGAAGAAACCTGATTCAGAAAGAGAGAGGGAGAGAATTAAAAGGGAAAATTAGTGGAAAGTAAGTAGAAGACAGCAGGTTTCAAACAACAGACACATGAAAAATCAGCCAAAGAAACATTAATATTATTAGTTGCAGAGGAGTCCTGCTGTTAAGCCTAGATTAGGTGAATAAGTTCTTAGCTGAGCACGACAAGAAAGAAAACAAGTTCTGGCTATTCCAATTCTCCCGTGCGCCTGAGAGATGTAAGGTGTGGAGCCCAGGACAGAGGCTAGAATCTTTTTTATTTTTATGACCCGGGTGATTGGTACATGATAATTAGGAATGACTGAATGAGAGCATTACACGTTGATTCAAATTTTAGCAACTATTCCTACTGTAACAACTAAATTCAAACCAAAGTTTTGAGAATGTGACTTTTATACTGTAGAATAAATAAAAACTTTCTTAAGAAGTGAAAAAAAAAAAACCCTACAAGATTAACTGCGTTTATAAGATGTATTAACTGTCACTCATCTACTTAGTATCTCGTCTGGTGAGATATTACATTTGTGACTACATGAGGTGAAATGTGAGGAAGAGAACTGAAACTGTCTCTACAATAGAGTTCTCACTTTAGAAACATGCTATTCTATCAACCAACCCCACTCCCCCCAAAATTCAGGTTGTTTTCCTTACTATTTATATTTTGTTCCTGTTTTCATGCACTTGCTTGTCATTTTGTAGGCCAACATTTGTGTGAATTATATTATTTGCTTTCTAAAAACCATATATGTGTTTCACTTTCTCATTGCTATTGTTGCTAATTTTTATTCCAAGAACAAGATAAAGTCATGGATATATAATTTAGTTTGACAATCCTAATTTGAATTCTAAGTTTGACTATCTGATGTGTTTGTTCATTGACTAACTGACTGATTGAATGAATGAATCACTCAGCAGCTCTTATGCTTCCTAATGTGCTAGACATTGTATCACATATCAGGGATCTAACAATGAACAATGGATGAACCAGCCTCTCAATAAGTCATAATTTCTGCAAAATGATGAGCCAATTATGGGCTGAAGTCATCTGCCAAGACGTTTCCATTGGGTAAACAAAGGTTTTCTTTAACCTGGGAATCTTTCCTGGGTTCACACAGTTTTTTTCCCCTAGTTTTCCCTTTCATGCTTGGGGGAAAATAAGCCATCATCTTTACTGGCAGTCATGTTATGACCACATAAGTTCATGTTTTGCATTAGAGATGCTGTACATAAAAATTGGGGGGAATATTAATGCATTATATAAATGGATGCCATTATTATTACAATAGTCACCATTACTTGGGTTGGAAAGATAAGAAATGGTTAATGTCATTTTGGATTTGATTTTGAGATACTCTTGAAAAAGGCTTGAATACTGACCATTTCTCCCAGCTAGCTTTTACTCTCTCCCTTGTTATCAGCCACCTGGGATTAGTATGCCAAAACAGCAACGCCAAGGATTGGTCTAAGTGGTACAAGTGTATTGGTCATTTTAACTCAGATTACCTAAGCTTTAAATGGCATGTTACACTTCATCAAGCTATATTCTTCATTATTTTCCATTTATACTATAAAATTATTCCCCTGTTTAGACATTAAGATGCGAATAGAGAAATGATTTAATAACACTTTCCAAGGTTAGAATTATGGACTCAGTCATCTTTATGGGCAAATCATTTTTCTAGAAGTAAAGAATCCATTTAATTGAAGAAAGATACTTTATCTAAAATTCTGATAGTATTAACATAAGGAGTTATTAGCATAAGGAGTACTTAATGAAAGGAAATGTGGACCTAAATTTTAATAATAAATTCTTCAAGCAACAAGAAGGTAGTTTGGATTTCAAAGAAAAAAATGATGGTTTTTAAAAGATTTAATGGAGAAATACTAAAAAAAAACCCAAAAACCAGTTAAGTTTTAAAAGCTATTGCACCGAACTGAATCATGAAATTATTATCTTAGGTAGCTTTTCTCAAAAGTTTTCCAAAGGGATTTTTAAAATTCAAAATGACTTTAGAAAATGCTCTTGGTTTGATTAGCTAAAATTAGCTCCAAGCAAAGAAGGGTATTGTAGAACCATAACACTTAGCCTCACAATAGTTCTTTCAAACTCCAGATAACTAGCTAGAGTAGAAGCAATTTCTCGAGACAATCTTGTCTCATGAATGTTCATTCTTCCATGATAAAGTTTAATGACAAATTGTAAAATTTATAAGATTCTACCAAGACCATTTTAGACATACAAAATAGGGCATTTAAACATAATTCATTCTCTTTCCTATTTCTACTTTTTAAAAATACTGCTATTCACCAAATTTATTCATTTAATATTCCATTCTGTTGGTCCTAAATTCATTGAATTCAATTCAGCTAGAACAGAAAGGGTTCATCTTATAGCCACATTACTCTAATTATATTTCAGATGTTTACTAGGCAAACCATCACATTATGTATATTAGGATATAATTCTGTTTAGAAAGGTTATGTGACATATAGCTAAAATGACTGCTATCAATATGACTAATAGCGACTAATATAAAATTTAATAAATATGTCAGCTATAACATCAGAAGAATCTTAAATATGTATGAGAAGGTGTGTAGAAATAACAGTATCTTTTCAAAATTCAAATTCTGAAGTAGTTTAATAATAGACATCAGAATGTTAACACTGAAAAAGTACTGTCATGAATACATTACTTGCAAGAATGTGGGATAAGAGATCTGTGATGTGTATAATACATTTACCCTGATGGCTTTGTTAAGTGAACTAAAATTACATATAGTCCACCTAGCCTCATGTAAAAAAAAAAAATGGCATCAAAACCTGAGAAATGCAAAGGAAGACGATCAACATAATTGAGAAAACAAAAGACAGAGTCATGGAAAGGGCATTAGCAAGTGAACACAATCTTTCAGCACTAAGAGAATTAAAGCAGAATAATGAAAATAAATTGTTCTCATAGGTTGTATGTCAGTGGATATGTGGCTGTTAACACAGAGGAAGAGTGATAAAACGGGACCCTTGGGATAGATTTGCTTCTTCTTTTCAGATCACTTGAAGGTGAAAATACCAGGTGGTTTCTAAAGCAAAAGGCCAGATTCACTTTCAAAAAGCAGGCCAGTCTCAACGTTCTTATGTCAAGAAAAAAAGAACTAAAATAGGAAAAAAAAAAAAAAAAAAGAAGTGCTTCCTGTTTCTAGCAATAGAGTATCTTATCTATCTTAGTATATCTTGATATCTGAATATTTATTTTAAGGTCCAATCTCTAGCAGTCATTCTCTGTACTGAAATCCGTTACATATAACAGCCCCTAAAGTGCTTCTGCTTTATATATGAACCCTTTTGTCCCAGCAGCTGTAATATTTAGGATAACCTGTTACTATAGAAAAAAGGAAAAGAAAGAACCAAACAGGGCCCCTTCTGGCTCTTTGCCAGGTTTCACTGCTGCCCTTGGCATTGTCCCTGTAGCCTGCAGGTCATAAAGCAAACACCTTCACCGTCCTGCTATCAAACGGGCACTTCCTCACACCGGGACTCGAGGCTGCAAGTTGGAAAGCTCCTGCCTTTCTTACAGTGTCCAGATGTGTCCTCTGGTGCTTGGCGCGGTCACTGGAGTTGCTGAATGCCTTCTGACAGCCCGGATGCTGGCACAAGTACGGCTTCTCGCCTGTGTGGCTCCGCAAATGAATCTTGAGATTTTCGAGCCTCGAAAAGGCCTTCTTGCAACCTTCAAACTGCAAAAAGAAAATAATTTTTGGTTGCTGAGAAGGACCTTGAATGTTTGGGGTTGTGGGGGACAGGAAAAATAAACGTCCTTAGTTTGTTCTTAGCCTATAACAAAAAAATAAAATGAAGTCCAAATAGTAACAGTATTACTTGTAAAAATATCCATATGTTTGTGTGAACTGCATTTTTCTACTGAATATACTTGCCACTTTCCATACCAGATTTGTGTCCCAAACTGATTTTTGTGATTACTTATGTCAGAGAAAATTTGCTGTGAGCCATCTGGCTTGGTTAATAAAAATACAGTAAAGCATGTCTTAAAGATTTGTTAAAAAATTAACACACTTTTCCATTTCCAAATTGGTCTAAATTGAAAGAATCAGGAGAGAAGAAACTTTTTACAACTAATAAACTAACAACAATAGAATCAGAGTGATGTTTGAGAAAAAAAAAAGAAATTGAAGGCCCAAGAGTTAGAGATGAAAAGGACATGTGTCTGCTCAATCATTATGATAATAAGCTTTCTTAATTCTATCTTAAGTGGTTTTCAACTTCCAAGAGTGACCTTTTTAATATATAGGGTGACGCCAAGCCTAATGAGATAAAGTTTTTAACATGCTTTTAAAAAGGAACAAGAAGATAATCCATCTAGTACTAAATCACATTCCAAATAAAATTATAGTTTTATTTATCTCTGTTTTTAAAGAAACTTTGTTATCTGGTTCTTGAAGAGAAGAATTGTAAATGAAAAGTTGGAGATCTTAAGAAATGTTTCATTGGTTTGTCAGTAATATTTATTGATGGTAACATTTACTTACTGTCTCCTGTGTGCGAAATATCAGCTACTATAAGAGGGTCAAAGTGATTTCAATCCTTGAAGTGACAGTCTAACAGAAAACATGTTAGAGAATGCCTACATACAAAGCATAAATGTGAGATGGGTGTTTATCCTTTAATTTTCTCTTTGGTACTAAGCCCTGGAATATATATGTCCCTTCAGCAATTTTGATGCCATTAGAGTTCCCAGTGCAAGGAAAACTGTAATTTAAAAACTACAAGAACAAAACATAATATGTTTAATGCAATTAAGAAGCGTTACATCTTAGAGAGGAATGTAGGGGTGGTAAGGGGAACAGAAGTAAAGAATGTTAAACTGAAAACAGTTTACATTAAAAATTAGCAGGTATAACTTAAACTTACTGCAAGAAATGTTACAAAATTCCTCAATTCTCTTACTTTTTATCAATACAACAGATTAGTACATTGTTCATGAAGGGGTGACCAGAGTTGGGTCAGGTTTTGGTTATTTCAATTTTTACCTTTACGTAGAAGATGAACAAAGGAGGAAGAATAACTAAATATGTCACAACACCATCTATTTAAATAAGTTGTCTAGATTTTGCATGCTAGAATATTTTAAGAAATTTATGAAAGTTGCACTTATTTTTGATTGAGAGTTATACATATTTCACAGACATATGTTGGTTTATTTCAATTTTGATATTTTGCTTAAAATAATTCTAGTGTTTTCTTGATTTCTATTTCACATAAAAGTAAATTTAGCCTGAACAGAAGATGATTGCTGACAAAGCCAACTACTTTTCAAAAGAATGAAAGGCATATAATGTTATATCGCTAGAGGGAGAGAGAAGTTAAGTGTTTATTTCTGCAGGTTTTCAAGTGATTCTCATGTTTGAGAATCAAGGGGCTCAATACTAACTGCCAATTCATGGCTAACAGGCCTCTGCCAACCAAACCTCTGTTTTTAAGGTTCACTCTGGATGACAACTCAGTGTACACTTCTGCTGTGACTCAGTTTGTCTTGGAATCACCTGACAGACCACACTTAGTTCTAAAATGAGCTTATGGTTTTGGACACACCAAACCTGTAGCCCAATTCCTAGCAAGGCTGTTTTGCAGGGTGGGCATCATTTTATAGGGGTGCATACCCAGATCCGAGTAGGCCCCAACATCCACTATCTTCTATAGTCACCTGAGATCTTGATCAGAGAAAAGCCTGCATTGTCTCAGAAGCAACATTGGAGTGGAGAATCATTTTAGAATAGCTTAATGAGATTGCTGTGAGCACCAGAAAAATAAGGCCCCTGGATCTGCCACAGAGTGATTAGACGTGGTCCCAAAGATGCCCCAGAACTAATTCCAACTGCCTACTTCATCAAATGAAAACTAAATGTAGACTAGCATTCCCAAGGTCTCTCTAGTTAAATGTCCATGTAAATGTTCAAAGTCAGAAAATTGCTAGTATTATTGTTAACAGAAGCAATGATCAAACCAAAGAGCTTGCTGCATTCCAAGCAAATCAGTGAAAAATGAACTATATCTCATAACATCATGACCATTTTTTTAAAATAGCAAAGATGGAGGAAAATATGAGCACCCAGATTGAAAATGACAACAAAAAGATTATCAGTAAAATCATGCAAATCCAGCTGATCTCAAATGTTTCCTCTGTAACAGTGAAGTTCAGAAGACAAAAGTCTTTGTAGTATGTGTATGGGTATTATTCTACTTTCAGGAGAAAAGATCAAGGAGTGAAGGCATTTGATCCCACTGAGTTGAATGAATAAAGGCTAGAGCAAGGCAACCCCACATACTGGGGGCTCATAAAAACATTACCCACTCACTCTTATTGAAGAAATTCACTGAGAAGAACCATGAACCCCACCCAAACCAATAAAATGAAATGCTGAAGAACTGATAAATGGCTCCATGAGGGACCTAACACTCAACCTATCACAAGAGTATGGAAAGAATAGCATCTGATTGAACTTGCCACACTAACAATTCTACAAGAAGAAAAAATAGGACCCATTTATTTCCCTAAGGGTATCTGGATGAAACTTGAAAGCAGTTTTGTGGATTCATTATCATTCATGATGGAAATGAACCTGTAATTCAAACAAGTATTTCCTCTCCCTCAGGCAATTTTACCCGAAGATTATAAATTCAATTAAATGCAAATACATTAAAAATAAACTAATATTTTGGTAGAACTATATAAGATTGCTACAAAATACACCTAAACTGGATGTTTTGGGTATCTGAGTAAATGGCTGCCTTGTTTTCTACCTACATTTTTTCAGGTTTTCAAAATCTTTAATGAGTCTCACCTTGTAAAGAAACATCTAAATGTAAAGGAAAGCAGGAACTCCAGGAGAATTTCCTTGAATTTGGCTACATACTTTCTCAATAAGATTCCTAAAGTGCAAAGTCTATCCTATCTAAGGTCCAAATTGTCACCTACGTTCTTGTGTCATTGAACCAATTCCTTCACAAAAACTGACCAATATCTTAGTCACTGGATATCTCCTTCCTGGACTGGCTGTGGAGCCAGGAATCTAAGGCCCAGTGACACATAGATGGATCATCAGGCCTGAGATTGCCTGTGCATCAAACACAGGCCAAATACAGGAAGATTAGAGAGAAACAACAAACAAACTCTCAGAATCCAAGGGAGCAGCGGAAGGAGGAAAAGCAGAACAAAGAGAAAGACATATCCAGAATGGTAATGTTTGAGGGAGTGGTGGTGGGAAAAGGGTCTGGTACACATGGGTAATTTTATCTAAACAGCATTATTTTCCTCCCCAACAAACACTGAGTAAGCCCTAGGAGCATGGCACTATGTGACAGACAATGAGAGAAACAAAAGGATTAAGACTCACATTTTACTCAAGGGAATCTGGAATCAAGATCATTACGTGTGGCTGGGCAGGTCATACACTGATGAGGCATGGGCAATGATTCTCAAAGATACATTTGAGATCGGAAGCATTGTCACACCCTTGGGAACCTGTCAGAAGCACAAATTCTCTAGCCCAACTCAGACTTACAGAACAGAAACCTGGGGGGTGCAGGCCCAGACATCTGAGTGTTAAGGAGCCCTCTAGGAGATTCTGAGGCTACCATGTTTCTGTGAGTTTGGAATGAAGTTCACATTGTAATCACTGTTGCTGTTCTCAAGACAATCTCCTGACAGAAGCAAAATGTCTTGCAGAATTCTCTCATTTCTAACTGGGGCAAGAGTTATATGGGCTTGCAGCAGCCCTGGACTAAAAAGAAACATCTCCATCCCAGGATAAAGCAGAGTTATCTCCATACGCACTGCAAATGAGACAATATTCCAAAATGCCAGTCTCATACTAGAGATTCTTTAAGCTCTTAACTGTTTAATCTGTTGCCAAGCAGATTCTACTTCTGAAATAGGCATGCCTAAAAATTCCCTTAGTGACCTCTTGACCAACAAAACACCCCATGTTTCTAGCACCTATTATATTCTGCTGTTGAGAAAAAGCAGTGAAGGGGAGCCATTATTTTCCAATTGCACATTTCAGTGACTACAGACACATGTAAGAACAATGCATGAAGTGACAGAACTTTAAATCTCATGGGTTTGAAAATACGGCACTGCATGAAGCCTTACTCTGAGAAAAATCTCTTTAACTCTGAGGCTGTTTTCAAGGAACAAACCTTAATTAAGAAGTATAAGTTGCCTCAAATCCAGAGAAACTTAGCTTGCACCACTTTGTTAATTTAGGAGATTATTTCATATTTAAAGGATCACAACTGGACTGTAATCACCATCTATATATATTGGCTTGATTACAGATTGTTGACATTAAGTGGCATTAAGACGACCTTTGAAATATTACTTTCCCTTTCTATTAGAGGCTTTTGTGTAAGGTTTTGAAAATGAAAGACTCATTAGACACCATTAAAATAGGATTTATTCCATATGTGTAACCAGTAATCAAGTAGAATATTACTCCTTCCCCTAATCAGCAATTTATAGTGTTGAGAAGCACAAGTTCATATTCAAAGCAGTAATAATAGCAAACCTTTCCTGATCAGGTTTCTCTACCATCACTAGTGTCAACAAAACGAAAACAGAAAGGAGTCTATGATGCTGGACATGCTTTCTAAAAATATACATTTGATTTCAATTAAGGCTCAGTGTTTACAACCCTTGGAGGTATAAGCTCTTACAATTTTATCAGTCAAGACCAATTATTCCTATTAGCGATGGCTGAGCTGTGATATGCTGTGCAGAGTTGGGGACTTACTGATGAATTATATGCTAGTTTACATCTTCCATGTACAGCCCAAAGATAACAGAGACGAAAGCCATTGGTGGAAAGGTCAGAAATATTTATCATGCTGTGGATACAGCCAAGGTGACTTCCACAATAAGCCCGAGAGCTCAAGTCTACTTGAATCATGGACACACCTGCAAAAGGTGTAAGTAAAAGATGGCTTCTTCTGTGACTGAGAGAGGGGGACAAAGGCACAGCTGAGGGCCCAGAGCCACCTCACACTCATGAGAAGAGGTGAGAAATCTGACTCTAGTGTTTAGCTGAGATTCACCAGCCTTCTTCCAGGACAGTGCTGGCCATCTTTACGTGCTCATGAGTCACTGGGCATGCTGTCAATATTAAAATACAGATTTGAATCAGTAGATACAGAGTAGGGCCTGAGATTCTGAATTTCTAACCACCTCCTACATCATATTTTTAATGTTGGATGTTCAAAGATGCCAATTTGAAAAGTAAGGTTCTAGGGGTTATTAAACTACTTTCAGGTTGAAAATGTATGGTTCAATTGGATTCAAAGAAAAAAAAAAGAGACAAAGAACTAGAGTAAGAGTAAAAAGACTTGCTTTCGACGAACCAAACTCTTGTCGCTTCGTCCATAGAAGTGTGGAAGAGTGAAATCTACTTGTTCCACTTAGGTTGAGAAGAGAACAGAAAATGTTGTCTAGGGGCAGAAAAGCAGAAGAAAAGTCGGGGGGCGGGGAAGAAGCATAAGAAATCAAAACAGAAAGACTGCAGAACCACACTGGAGCAATCTGACATTGCCTCGCCTTCAGCGTTGTTCGCGCTGGACGTATGGCTTGCCTCGTGCCATCCCGTGGTTTCTGCCCCCAGTGCATCTTATTAGAACTGGATGCTCCAGCAAATCTTAGTATTTACCACATCAGTTTGCATAAAGCGTTACATAAAGGGAGAAGAAAATAATTCACATGTTTTGAGGCTTTAAAAAAGTATGTAGTTCATGAATTTACTATACTGAGTAATATGGAGTTCTTTCCTCTCCAAGCTTCATTCAGACTACTAATTCTGTAAAGAGGAAGGAGATGTCTCTGCAGGTTCTCACTTGAAAACCTGAGCGATTTTGCTCATGTTTTTAATCTAATCACCTTATTGTCCATAATGGAAGAAAAGGAGTTTGTATGTTTCCTCTTGGTTGTTAAAAGTAATATCTGATTTTATATTTTGAAGGGTCTACCAAGAGGAACGGTGGCCTCATTGGAAAACTATTTAAAACTGTGGTAGGGTTACCCTGGTTAATTTGAGATTTCTCTTAACTTCAGGGAAATCAACGTACCCCAAAGTGATTTTACAAAGATTCCAAGTATCTAAACAGATTGCACTTGCGTTTCCTAGGACAGCCTTGCTTCAAAGTTTCCTGGTCTTTTGGGAGAGGCAGCGAGAAAGGGGAAGACACTCTAACACTTCGGTCTCAATGAGTCAAGTACTTCAGTGCATGTCACTTATCTGGAATTCTGAAGTGGCCTACTGTATTCATTTATCGAGATTTTCTGGAACTACTAAAATTTTGTAGAATTAATATAAGACCCTTTCTGTAATGTTTTCCTAAACTATAAAAAAGAGATCCCAGTTACTATGTTTTTCCTTGTTATTCTAGTGTACAAAATGAATCTATTAACTAGCTCATAAATACAACTTCCTGGCTTGTTGTGCTTTTTGGTTTTGATTAAGAAATCTGTATAAAACAAAGGTTACCAAAATGGGCAGTATGAATGTGCTTCTTATTGGTTTAAGAAAATTCTGTTTTGTTTTTTTTTAAACATTTTGGGTCATGGGCAGCAGCTGACTTTTAAAAGGGGACTCTAAATGAGGCGGCAAAATAAATGAGGGTGTAACATAAAAATTGAAAATGGAAAAAATGTTTTTGAGAAGCCACATGACAATGTAGAGAGAAATATGTTACTTCTGTGCCAACATTTGAACCATATTAAATTTTTATGGAAATTATCACGTGTCTGGTTTATAAAAATTGAAAGGAGTTAGGGACAAATGGAACCTTATCATGGGCATTACATTCACCACTGGCAACACTGATATTTAAATATATCATATTGCTGCCTCCAGTTATTCAACAAATGTAAGGAATATCATATATTATTCATGCTGTATCAATACAATGCCAGAAAACTACAATTTCAAGCAAATAATTATTCCATGAGTGGGTAAATAATAAAAAACTGGCTATTTGGGGGTTGTTTAAACATAAGAATAAGTAAGTTGCCTGAATTTCATTCTTTTTTATTAGCATTGATTTCATGCAATCTGCAAATACATATCCACTAGCGCATATGTCCTTCAGAGATTCACAGTCAGACCTCAATAAATGCACTTTGATTGCATGCCAGAAGAGCAAATATATTTAAGGCTATGTACCTGGCCCTGTGTAAATATACCTAAGAGAAATAAAATTATTTCATTTTCCATGTATCTCTGTTTCAGACCATCATCTAGGCATACTTAATTCCGTACACATGGATCTGCAAAAGCATAATATTTCTATGAAGTATATATAAAGTCTACATATAAAACTTATATATTTTGCTATTCTATATTAAAGAAAAGTTTTGCAAAAAATTTTGAGCATCAGTCTATATACCAATAGACCCGGGAATATTGAGTTTCTTGTTCACTCAGCACTTTATAGGCTGTGCACATGATACGAAAGAATCATCAGGCTTCATCCTGCCTTTCCTGCATTCATATTATGTTCCAGGAGATAGACATACACTCAGAACAAATTTTGAATCTGACCCAGCCTGCTCCAACACCCCCAAACTATTTTCTATAGACTAAAGGTGAGGAAACAAATGTTGGAGAAATCATCTTTTGGATTTTAGGGATTATTTTTTGCATTTTAAAACAGTGTCAGAAATGTTCTCTAAAACTCTAGTTTCTCTAAAGGGTCTCTCAAATTTCAGACAGGGATAGATGAAGTAAAAGAGAAATAAGGAAACGAGAAGCAGAAAAGCAAAAAAAGAGAGGAGAGAGAGAGAGAGGCTACGGGTCAAAGCAGGGCTTAGCACAGACACGGTCAGGCCTGTCTCCTCCCGCGTGTCCACCTTTCCGCTGGACTCCAGGCCAGTCCAGCTGCAGTTCCCTAATTAAGCATCATTGTTCCACTTTGCCTCTGCTTGTGCTACTTCCTGTGCCTAGCGACATCCTACTGACCCTTTAGCTTGGTGTCACCTCCTCTGTGATACCTTCCTTTATGNCGTCAAAGCAGGGCTTAGCACAGACACGGTCAGGCCTGTCTCCTCCCGCGTGTCCACCTTTCCGCTGGACTCCAGGCCAGTCCAGCTGCAGTTCCCTAATTAAGCATCATTGTTCCACTTTGCCTCTGCTTGTGCTACTTCCTGTGCCTAGCGACATCCTACTGACCCTTTAGCTTGGTGTCACCTCCTCTGTGATACCTTCCTTTATGCTTGGTGTCACCAAGGCGCAATGGATCACTACCTCCACCTCCCCCCACGTCCCACCGCACACACACATCAAGACTTATCCACTGCCCGGCTAATGCATGGGGTACACTAATTGGATTGCTTGTCTCCCCTACTAGGCTGTGAGCTTTATGAAGACAAGGTACTGAGTCTTATTAATCTTTTTACTGGCATATACTCAAGTGACCACAGATTATTTGCTAAATAAATGCTAAAGGAAATGGAGAGAATGAATTCTTTAAAAAAAAAAAAATATATATATATATATATTTCCTAGATTTTCTTCTGTAGAAAGCTCATTAAGGCCTTTTAATTAGGTAGAGCCAGTCACCATTCATGATGACATCAAATGGTCAACACTGCAAAAGCTATAAAATATATTTAAGGGTTTTGTTGGATTTTAATGTTCTATAGAATTACTGCAAAACATATAATTATTTTAATATCTAATCGTGCAGGGAAACATACTAATAACAATATGTGGTTGTATTTTTTTATGGTTATGATGTCTTAACTTATTTATTGATGTTCTGAGAGATCTGTAGCAATACTGGTGAAGGGAGTGGGTTGTTTTCCCACCACACCCTTTTCCAAACTTAAGCTCCACATACACAGACCCACTGGGAACACGTTATTAGGAATAATTCAAGGAACATAAATGTATGCCTTTTTCATACATAAATGAAAAGAAACTGTTTTAAATTGCCTTAAGCTAACATATTCTTAAATATGCCAGGAAAGAGTCTCTCATCAGAGTGTCTCATGCAAAGAAAAAAGATCTTTGGGACCTTGCCCTGAATTGCCTAAGTCAAATATCCCCAAAGAGCAGGTCAAGCAGTTTCCCTTGCTATCTGCTCACTATCTGATAGCTAACCTCTCTAAACAGGACACAGCCATTACGACCCCATACAACCCCAGGATATAACCACGTCAAACTCCAGAGCTTTCTGTATTCACAGTACAGGGGGCTGTAGCAAGGCCTTGGCTCTGCCGCTCCTGTTGGCAGTGGATTGGCTCCCCTGTAACTCTCTTTGACTGCAAAGAGGAGAAATGCCACTGCTTGCCTTCAGTTTTATTAAGAATTGGCATGCTTGGTTTAACAGAGCTAAGCAATATATTTATTTACTATGGTGTTTCCCAAAATGATTGCTAAATTCTGTCATCTCTTGACTGAGAAACTGTTTGCGGGTTGCAACAGAATGTATGCTAACATACATACAGCAACACAAACTTCCAAGACAAACTGTTTAAGTCAATTTGCTATCATATAGGCACATAGGTGCAAATATGTGCATATGCATTTGTGGGTATAGCCATGGGCACACTCTAACACTTGCACACATATCCCACACAGATTCTGTAATAGATGTGTATATTTAAGATCTGTGCGCAGGGGGGTAGAGACAAGCATGAATTTGCCAAGAGAGAAGAGGAAATTCACACACGAAGAGAATAATTTACCATAAATTGGCCCATACTGAATTTACTCCAAAAAACAGAGTGCAAGATGCCAAATTTTTAATGGCTCTTACTATTCCAGATCTGGCCCTGACAAACTTTGGAAGAGATGCAAGTGGGCAGGAAAGATGGGATTAAAAAATTATATCTTAAGCCTTTTCACTTTCAAATGTAAAATTTCCACCACTGTGACAGGAGGAAAGAGTGTGGCAGGGATATTTTTCTGACACCATGCTTTTCTCAACAAAAAGTCATCGATTTTCATTATGCATTGCTTAAATATAAATTCTGTACTTGCTAAAAGTCATATGCATCTGGCTGCTTAAAAAAGAAGCAGATATGAAAATAATGGAACTCAAACCTTGCATTAGGCCTGGCAGCCATTACGAAGGTGTGAGCTCAGAAGGGGCAGCTTCACAGTCAGAGAACTGACAATCCTTCGTGACAACCCACAAGATTCAGCAAGGCCACTCACTGGCCTCCAAAATGCATCGCCTCCAGTATTCATTCTTTCACAACTAAGCTTTTCCGTGTGGCTCTCCCATCACATGCCTGACTGCAAGGTGGCAGATGCTCAGAAAATCTCCCAATCTTTCCATCAGTACTTGCTCTTCTTCTTTGCTCTGATTTTAAACTACCTATCCCATCTCTGAGCCTTTCTCTTTGTTTGTTGAAGGAATCACTCTTCCTATATATATGTCCATGGTTCACTCACAGGCAAGAAAGTATTGACAAATTCATGACCATTTAGGTATTAAAACCTACAGAGTATTCAGTCATTGTGTATGGATGCACTGAGTTTGATCCCTATAAATCTAAAGCAAATACCTTAGCTAAGAATTGTAATGTCAATCCCCTTGACTATTCTACTTAAGATAATTTCAACCCTCCTTTCCCCTCCGAACGTGACTCCATTTATCACCACAACAACAGGTCCACATAAAATCTTACCCAAAAGTGCAAAGTTTGTGGTGTATGTGGATCACCTCAGATGTTTTAATTTGATGAGGATATTGGTCTGTTATATAAAGTAGTTGGCCTTTTCACTGAATTTAATTTACAATTGTTTATTCTTCAAAGAAATAAAAAATTAGTAAAACGTGTTTCTAACATAGGTCTCTTGCTTTACTTTATCTCCTTAGTCATCTTACCAAGCCAACAATCCTGATGTGAAAATACTTAGGGCAGAGTAAATTCCCAATAAAAGTTAACTGTTATTACCATCATCTTTCATGTATTCAAATTATCAAGTAGTATTATGCCCATTTTCCAAGTGAAGAACATCAAGACCTAGAGAAGTTCGGTGCTTTGCCACAGACACAGAGCTAGCAAGTAGTAGATGGATAACCAGAATCATGGCCTTCTGGCTCAATTATTTAACCATTTCCACTATGCAATGCCAAGGAATACTATTTTTCAATAGGTTAAGGAGATAAAGGAAAAATATGTTCTGGAAGGCATCCAAGCACACTTTTTCTTTTGTTTCTTTATAAAATGAAAAATATTAGTAGCTTAAATTCATACAATACCATCGACTATCCAAAATTGTACCAACCATTCTCACCAAAGTCTGAATGTAGAGGGAAGTCATTGATAAAAATGAAAAAGTATTGTGAGCCTTATGTTCTTGGCATAATCTTTTTTTTTTTAATAACTGTAATTCTCAAGTTTAAAAAAAAAGTGGTATGCCTCTGTAAATCACTCAGATGCTTATGCTGCTGAGAAACAAATGCAAAGTCAGAGTTAATGTGAAATAGTCAATGTGAGCATTCTGGAAGACTTCAAGGCTGCATATTCAGCCAAACAATAAAATACTTTATAGCAACCTTCATTCACTTAATCAAACGAAGGGGCTTGTGAATTTACTACCAATTTACCAATGGTGACAAACTTGGTCTTTCTTAAATGCCTATGTGGCTAAGCCTTTCTTCTAAGTAACTTAACTTATGAAGAAAAGAAAGACGTTCTAGAAGTTTCCATAATCTAATAGGTGCCTAGTATGTATTAGGTGCTCAATAAATTTTTTGAAAAATGGTTAGTAACTGAATATTTGCCTAAATATTCATTGTAGCATTTCTAATTTGAAGCAAAATTCCTTCAGAAAAACAGTTCACTTTGCTATTTTCCTTTATTGGATATAAGGATCCAAACTGTATCACATCAGAAATACAGGGTTATCAACTGTTAAACTTGGCCTAGACCTCCCCTCTGAGTTTCAGGCCCTACTGCCTACTCAATGTCTCTGTAGCTGGCCCACAGATACCTAAATGTAAATATTCCAACACTTAAAAATGACCTTTCTCCCCAAACAGAACTTTACTCTACACTCTATTTACCTAACAGTACAGCCCAGTATCTGGAAGTAATTCTTGACATCCCTTTCTCACACAGCTATCTCTAATATCTAGGTCCTCCGAAGTGTCTCTCAAACACGTTTACTTCTATCGATGTTGGACCTCCCCTTGTCTGAGTAGCCACCTTCTCCCACTTGATCTTCAGTAATCAATGGGTCTCCCCCTTTACTCTTGCCCCCTCCACCATCTAGTCGCAACGGTGCTGCCAGAGTAATTGGTTGAAACTAGAAATCTGATAACGTCACTCCCCTATGTCAAATTCTTCAAAGGTTTCTCATTGTTTTTGGCTAAAGACCAAAGCTTAACCACGGCTTACAAAGTCTTGCTTCAACTGGCTCCTGCCTACTCTCCAGCTTCATCCTCACCTCACCCTCCTCCCCTTCGCTCCCTCAGTTTCAGCCACACTGGTCTTTCAGTTCCTTGGAGATTGTATTTGCATATGCTATTTCCTTGACCTGGAAAAATGTTTCTCCCTCCTTTCCTGGTTAAGTATCTTTTCAAGATTAGTTTAAATATACCTTTTTCAGGAAAGCAGTCTCTGGTCCCCAAGCTTAGGCTTAGTTTCCAACATATACGCCCTTTCCATCCTCATAGACCATGAGCTCCTTTAGCACAGGGACCAGAGTGGTCCTTTTCATGATAGACTAGTGTGCACAGAAAACTTCTAATGCAGATTTGTAGAATAATGGACAAATGAGTTATTATATATTAAAATACAAGCTGTTTATATTAAAATACTTTCTTTCCCTCCCTCCCTCCCTCCCTTTCTTTGACTAT